>LVLI01000256.1:0-86806 GCA_001687465.1 Halocafeteria seosinensis | reverse complement strand
GGGTAGGGGACTCCTTGGATCCGGGGACGTTTCAGTGTGAGCCCTGGAAGAGRGAGAACTCTGAGGGMGTGGTGATGGAGGGGCAGAGGCTGGAGGCGGAGGAGGAGCATGAGGATTCAGGACGATACTGGATCGCAGTACCACGTTTCCTTGGGACAAAATCTGCCCGATGATTTCGGCTTGAGGTCCCATATCCACGGAGGCACCATCGTTGGTAATGATGGTCCCCACGATACGGGAATGTGTGGAGATTTTCACGTCTCCGTCCACAATCCAAAAGACATGTTCAGGTGTTATGTCGCCCAATAGTTCGACATCTCCCTCAAAGACCAAGGATCCCGTCACTTGGAAGATCCAAATATCTCCAAAAGCACCCCCAAGACGAAGTGTTGCATTCCTGGCTACAGTTACATGGTCTGCCGAGAACCCGTAAACTCCAGGCGCAAGGGTCGGCTCCCCATTCTGGCCTTGAACATCTGCGTCCCAGAAAGTCACACTTCGAGACATACCATCTGTGTATCCATTAGAAATAGCAGTCGCGATGCTTGTCAGAAACGTCGGGGTAAAGCATTCGGTTGCCGCAGACTCATCGTTGTTGACACCAATGTAATCCATCGCATTGACAAAGGTGGAAACGAATGGTGATGTGGCGAAACATCCCGTCTGTTCATCCAGAATCAAGTCAAATCCTGTCAGATTCTTCGAGGTCCCGGGACTGATGCCAACAAACCCTTGGATAAATGGTGGCATATCTGCCGGTTGATGTACGAGAGTGATGGCATCCCGAGCAAACAATCTAGCATCCATGGCTTCGCCTAAATAGACAGGCATAGCGCCAGGATTCGGAGTTCCGAAAGGAGTGGCTGAAGCGCTGGGGTTCGATCGAGGTGGATCAACAGTCGGTACCAGCGAGGCCACGACAGAGGGTGAGAAGCGTGTTGGTGTCGTCGGTGCGTTTGTTGGAGTTGAGGTAATCAAACTACTGCTGTCGGCTCGTTGTGTTGCCGTGTGGAAGCCAAAGACTACTAGCACTGCGAGCAGTGTATTCGTTCGCATTGTTTTTCGTTTGCACGGTGTTTTCTGTTATAATAACCTGCAGACTGGGGTGCTTGGCATCGCGCGATGCAATTATTCCATCGTTACAGACAGGTTCGAGCCTCTTCGAAGTTGTTAGAGCTTCAACCTTGCGTCCCCATGTTGAATAGTGTCACGTTGTTTGGTCAAAGCTCTTAGATCGTGTTTTTCTTAAGGAGGTTGCTAGTATTATAAACGTTTATTGAAGACGGGTAAAATTATTTTTCAATATCTTTTGTCTGCCCATATTTGATAGCCGTAAACGGCAGCAGGTATCCACAGTTGCTCGCACATGTGAACTTCACAGGCGCTGTGAAACGCACCACTGAGAGATAATGACTCGATGAGTCGAGCGCTTTTCGCTGGCTCCTAAGCATGTTTTGCTTTATTGCCCCAGTAGAACCATGGCATCGGTTGCTAGCTAACTAGTAGCTGCATATATGGAGTGCGCTGTCAGTGTATCGTTCATGGGCAGACAACAGAGCTTCAAGAAGAGAAATGAGGAAGCAACTTGGTTGTATCTCGTTAGCAGGCAGGCTCTTAATTACTCTGTTGGGGTACCATGTAGCCACTACGTGTAATACAGTAACTCTAGAGGCCTGGGGGGCGACTGATAGCGAGGAGAACGAGCAAAATGGTTGGCTACAGCCTTTGCCGTCAGAAATTCCTCCATGTCCCCTCAGAGACCCAAACTTGACGTCCACCAAAGTACCTAAACAGGAAGATGGATCAGAGCTTATCAGGATGATCACAGAGAATCATAGGAAGGTTGGTGAATCTGTGGCTTAACACTAAGTTATGTAATCAGGCAGCTTGTGACCCGTATGTGTTGCCAGGCACCAGTGACACTACTTACAGTGACAGAGGATGGGGATGAATCAGCTGTTGCGTTCCTTCCTTCCGGGAGATACTTGGAAATTACAGTCAACCGAGGTTTAGCTTGGAGAGCAAGGCATGACCATAATCCGGCTAAATATCTAGTGGCTGAGTGGCGAGCACCGTTGGATTTGGATGTTCCAGAGTTTAAGTACAAAATTCATAGCTGCAATATGAGCTCCAGAAGCAAAGAACCCTTGCAACCCCCATTTATAATGGAACAGTTCCTCTTTGAGGGAAGGGGCTCTGTCAGTAATCCATTAGAATCCACGGAGAAGAGCGCTGAAGAAGATACACCACCTTCTCACCACACTACTCTAGTGGAGAGTCATGGTCATCCGGATGATGACAACTCGTTTCTAAAGAAGTGGGGTTCTTTCTCGCTTTCGGTAAAGCAAGGAGATATATGTGGTGGTCCGAATTGGGAGTCTTGCCCGCAACAGACTCCATTGCAGATTACAATTCAGTCAACGTTGTCGACGGTCACCAAGAATCGGACAGAGCACGCCTCCTTTGAAAAGACTATCAGATGCCCTCACTGCCAGGGAAGTGGGGCCAACGACGAGGAGCATGTGCACACTTGCGATAAGTGTGGTGGTTTCGGAGTTGTGCAAGAAGCAATGCCTTTAGGGGAATGCATACAGTGGGAACCTGAAATTAAACACACTGAGGACAAAGACTGGGCACAAAGCGCTCTATTTAGCGTTTTTGGTTGGATAAATACTAACTCAGTAGCATCATCAGAGCACATTATTAGCGCCAATAGGACCGTGGATGTTTACGGAATGACTGCGATGAGAGAAACAGTGTCTGGGGCTCGAGACTGGTTCCTCATTAAGAATGTAACAGAGCCTCCAAAACGATGCGTGCAATGGAAAACCACGCAAACCAAAACAAGAATCTGCCCTACTTGTGGAGGCCACGGAGTGGTCCCAGCACGTGGGCACGAGTGTAAAATGTGCTCAGGAAACCGAGTTGTGGCCCAACCAACATCGATTGCACTTCCAGTACCTCCCGGAGTCTATCATGGTTATTCGAAGGTGCGTCTAGAGCATGCTGACTTACGGGTTATTTAATGTAGCGCTATCAAATTGTTGATGCAGACTTTACATGATAAAGGGTCTGTGGGAGCGCGAAAGAGGGAAGCCAATATAGAAGTGCATCATGTCGCGCACAATTGGGAACTAGCCGGCGATCTGCCAGAAGATATGCCGAAGGATCCTATACAGGAACGCGAGAAGCTTGAACGAGAACGTGAGGAGATGGGTGATGAAGATGATAGCAACTTAGATGCCATGAAGAGTCTGTTTGGGAACAATGTCAAGCGCGGGAAAGACGGAGGGATAACTATTGGCGCTGAAAGTGACCTCTACTTGGATGACTGTGGAAGATACAGGCTTTGGTACAACTTTTCTAGGCTACAAAATGAGTTCGGTGTGCAAACAAGTAGCATTGCCACTAATCTCAACATTTCTCTAGGAGGTACGTAGCTGAACAAAGTGATTTGGGATGTACGAACCGTAGCTAGCGTGCCCCTTGCAGAAGCTGTAACGAAGTTCCGGAAATGGATCCCGTTGCCTGACAATCGGACTCTCTTGATGTCTCATCAAGGGGTAGCTACACCAGGGCAGACACTATCCCTTCCCGGCGCTGGTCTACCGCTCTTCCCGAACCCTCCAATTTCTACGTTCCCTACTCCGGAGATTTCGCGGGAAGCGATTTCTCTCTTCGAGGCCAACGTACGGCTTATCGACGAGCTATTCGTCGACATGCACAAAAACTTTTCGGAGTTCGGAAGCCGCTACCTTACGTTAAAGGAGTTATTCAAAACAAAATACCCTTATTTTGTGGCTCAGCGCAATGCTTCTCATGAGCATTCCCTATGTAAATTTTCTGTTTCGAAGGGTATGGTGCCCTTGCTGACAGAATGGGCAGGTCCCACAGCGATGGAAATTTATGGCTTTAATTCGTCTCTCTATTCCTATGGTCAGCGAACACATCCGTCTCCTGGAGAGTTTTTGAATGAGACAGGCCTGCGGCAATTCTGCAATGCTACAGGGAACGAGCACATTTGCCTGCGGGAAAACATGGAGGCGTTCTGGTGGGACACGGAGGAACAGTGGTGCCCCGTCGTGAGAAAATTGAAAAAGCCGTTTGAAAGACAAAAGATTTATTCGTCACTTTATTTGTTTGGGCGATACTTATCTGAGTACATGTTAAATTTTAATGAAACGTTGCACTGGATGAAAAAATTCGTCCCTGAGGATATGTTTGCAGCTATTGAAACCCAAATGGTCCAATTGTTGGAGTCCCATGCAAGTCTACAAAAGAGAGATCAGAGTGAACAAAGACAGGAGCGCAAGGACCCGAAAAAGCCCCGGAAACACACTATAGTTCAGTACTGGATTACGTACCCAAAGGATTACAACTTATCCCTCATCCCGCCGGAGTTCTTCCACATTCGACTCTGGGAATGGAGACTGGAGTGGTCCAAGCATATTGCTAATCTATTATCCCAGTATATCACTCACATTAGTCTCTTAGATAAGGCTACGACAGTCCTCGAGCAGGCCCTCGAAAGCGTACCCTTGTCAGCTAACAAGACCCACGGCACCAATTCCTCTCCATTCAGCGACAGACGTGATAGTCGAGGTCCGTGCATCGAGTCATGGCCCAAGCTGCTTCGTCTAGCAAAACCTGAAGTTCTCAAACCACCGTCCAACGCAACGCTTATCTTGCCAACGGAGTTAGACGAGCTTTTCGGTCCGCTGAAACTTCTCTTGTCTGTTCACTTCCCGTCCGTTTTGGACGATCAAGCTCGTACGGCTCTAAAGCACACATTTAATTAAACTTGCGGCATTGTTAAACATACTTGCCTATCATCGCTGACGAATGATCCTGTAGCACCACTAATTCAAGAATACTACATTTCGTTAGGTAGTCTTTGAAGAGTACAAGCGTAGCGTACAATCAAAATGACTTCGAAGTTACCCAAAACCAAAGCTACCGCGGAACTTCTCAAGATTCAGGAGAGTTTAGGGGACAACTCTGGTGTGAAGACGGACGAAATTGAAACACTAATTCAAGTATGCATACAGCCCTAAAGCTCCCCTGTTATGACAGTCCCTGAGCACATCGCTTGTGGTTACAGAGACCCAAAGTCGGATGCGCGGCGATCTGTATTAGCGATCTTCAACCGGGAAGACTATTGGTGGGTCGACGACAAGGATCTCATGGGGAAGGAACCTACGCTTTACCCGGCGGACACTTAGAGGCGGGAGAAACATGGGCGACATGCGTCCTGCGAGAATTGGAGGAAGAAACGGGGATATCCACAGAGGATGTGAAGAACTGCTCACCAACTCGTGTCAGCATTGCTGGCAGACCACTGGATGCGCCTCCGGCAGATGTCAAAGCACTGTACGCAACAGTTACAAACGATTGGATGGAAGCAGAGTCACTGCATTATATTACGATATTCATGCTTGTCCACTTGAAAAACACGGCGCAAGTTGACAACAAGGAACCTGAGAAATGTGAAGGTAAGTATCTACTGCATTACTCCAGTATCGTCATATCATCATTGGTTTCGAACTACAGGATGGAGTTGGGTTACACCAGAGGAATTAAAAACGTACCCGTTGTTCATTCCTCTGCAGCACCTGCTGGAGCAAAATGTGGGAATCCATACTTGAGATATCACTAGAAGGGCCTGTCTTCGATGAAGTTTGTAAGCATCTCCAGAGCCCGATCCGGCTGGTCGTACGGTAAGATGTGGCCAGCTCCACGGACGATGGCCTGAAAAGATGATGAAACGATTCCAAACCGTGCGAACGTCGTTGAGTCCACATTCTCACGGAGACAAACAGTAACTTACCTGGGTAAAGCTTCGTACTTGGCGGACATATCCTGCAATTGACCCATTGAAGTGCCAGACGTTACGAGTAGCGTTCAAGTACTCATTCCTTCCAGGCCATTCAACTTTGGGCAAAAAGCTTTCCGTAAGCGGGCCCCCAATAATGACATCGAGTTGCCCATTGTAAATCAACACCTTGTAATTGGTCATGACTACCGTAAGTTCGGGTTTCATGGTATCCATTACATCAGGAATGAGGTACTTTTCCACCTTGGAGCCCGGACCAAATGTTGTTGAGCCAACGTGAATTGCCCTGCTTGTCAAGAATGTAATGTAAAAAATGCTATATCGTGAGGATAATTTAGGACACGTACTTCCGTTGGTCTGGTTGTGTCAAGAATTGCGAAAAGTAGCCAAACTGGGCAGGAGACGAAACTCGAAGTATGTTAAAGTAATCAGTACCACCTGTGGCATTCTTCCAGAAAGTAGGGTAAGGATAGAGGTCACCATTGAGCATTTTATCCCAAGCCAAATATGCCGTGCGATAATCTCCTTGTTTGATAGCAGTTTTCATGGATGATACATAGTTGTCTACTGTCGATTGCTGGTTCGAGTCCACGAGACCAAAGTTGTACATAAGGCCACCGTAGGCTCCGATCATATTGACAGGATCTGCAGATATACAGAGCTATCAAAACCGAGATTTTGTAATCTTCCTGAAAACGGAGCTTACCACACCAGCCATCTCCGACGCTAATGCCCTTCAGAGGAACTGATTGAGCAAATGGGTGCTTCTGCTTTAATTCCATCATAGAGCGAGAGCGGAAGTACTGAGTCTTCAAAATTTCGTTATACTTGTTGATCGTATAAGCAAACATCGGCACGTATCTGGGGAGAACACAATGAGGTGCTTCAAAGGGCTACGGTTGGCACCTTCACATGACGCGAATACGAATCGCTTACTTTCCACCATAACTCTCTCCGGTGATGTACAAGTCATTCTTGCTCTGGTCGGGGAAGAGCTGATAAAACTGTGTAATGGTTTCGTACAAGCCATTCCCGTAGCATTGCTTGTTTGTGCAATATCCATCGTCGCTATCAGTAAAGCTGAACCCTGTTCCAACCGGATTATCAATGAAAATCTGCAATGACTCGTTACCATAGCTATACCGGAAAACGCATCATTCGTGGCAGACTCCGTCTTCGCTTACCATTGAGTAGTTTTGATTCCACGTGTACGGGTTGTAGCTCAGCTTAAGGTCTTTATCCAACCGGAAGGGTCCAGCTGCAGAAACGCGACAATAGATAAAGTATCTGTACTGCTGCTCTTCAAAAGCGCGGATGCAGCGTCCAACGTACCTTCATTGAAAACTGCAAACATGGAAGATCCTCCCGGTCCTCCTTGGAGCCATACGAGTAGCGGGGCCGACGGATTGCCGGATTGAGCCGGGAAATACCAAAAAAAGATGTTGGAATTATACGTCTGGTTGACCGTGAAAAATCCTGAATAACTCTCCAAGGAACTGATTCCATGCACTTGGGCCTCTTGACGGGCTTTTGCAGCTTCTCCCTGCTTGAGATAAGGGGTGATGAACAGCGGATTTCCACAGTTTCCTCCTTGACAGTCCTGTTTCTTTGACTGAACCGAATCAGAAAAATAGTGCAAAGGACCCGCCGCAAAACATGTCAGTGAAAACACCTGTAGCGTGGTTAATATAGCACATAAAAGCTTCATTGCTGATCCTGGGGTAAGGTTAAACGACAAGAATACGTGTAAATGACGGTCTACAAACAGGACCCAAGCAGGCGATCGTGTTCAGCTCCTTCTGCTGTACCACTTATTGAGGTGCATCGGTCGACCAATACACTGAAAATACCAATTATGGCTCCTTGAGGCAAGAGTTTGCCGCATCTCCGCTTCTCAGTGAGCTTCACAAAGAAAGGTTCGCCTTGAGTGTTTATTTTTTCATGATCTAGAACTCGAGAAAAAGAACAGTTAGATTGGAATACAGAGTATGAGAATTAGCACAAATTAATCTTGTAGATGGAACGTGAGTGTAAGACTCACTCCTGCGGGGAATATTGCATCAGTCACAACGAAAACTTCGCCATCTTCTACGAGTTCACCAATCCGTTTCTCTAAATTCGGCCTGCATTCGATAAGCTCTTCCCATTACTATGTATACAGCAGCAAAAATGAATTCAACGAGACTACGCACTTTGTTTGTTCTTTGGCAGCTGGTGGCCTCGGACTATATAGGGCCTTACCCGCCTTCATGATCGAAGGGTCTTTGAGTTGTCTGAAAGTGCAATAGCAACGTCAACTGATTGTGTCAGAGAAAATTATCAAGGTTTCTTCGACTCGACTTACAGTTGCGAATCTCCCCGAAGGTCTTCTTCGATAATATCTCCCAGTGTCTTTACCTTGGAAACCTGGACTGTTTTGCGTGGCTGCCGGCAGGCCAAGCAAGCTCCTGCTTCCTTTCTATCGAGTGTTTCACAGTTTCCAAAGACGCCATTTTGAGCATCTCCAACAAATAGAAAATAGTTATTCAACGACTGTGAAGCTAGAGTTATTAACTTAAACGCCTCATTTACACAGCTGGCAGCAATCATAGCATTTGTGCTAGCAACAGCGGGTATAATATTCTTTACGACACCCTGGAAAAACGCAAAAAAACCAACCGTGTGAGTCAAATCACAGTCGCGACTGGGCACAATTACGTACCAAAGTCCCCATATAAGTGAGGCCTGATATACCAAACGATTTCGCCCGCTCCAGAGCCTTCTCATATATCCAATTCATATCATCAGGAGAGTCCGAATCCAGTTTCTTTGCTGAACGGCATGTTTCTTAACCCGTTAGACCGGACCGCTTGAGATTCAGCACATTAATTATCCTTACTTGGAAAGTATTTATTCCATTCTACCATCATGGCGTAGGCAATGCAATGCTCCGGTCTCCTGGGGGTCTCGGCAATGGTGCACATAGCGTAGGTAGTTTGCGGCGGGAACATATCTATGGTGCATTCGAAACAGGGCGTCGCACATGGGAAGATCACCCGGCACTGTCCTTTGAAACCCTCTGTTCCACCATCAATGAGGGGAATAAACATATTGCGCGCAATTTCCTCCCCGTTATCGTCCTTTTCTGATTCTCGTTGAGGATTTAGTATACGATTGTGCATTCCTTCCGGGCCAGCAATATCTCCTTCTTCATCAGTCTGGAAACAACGTGCTCGCAATAAGTAATAACAAATCACGCAGGGTTCATCTCAAACATACTTCAACAAAGCTACATAGTGCGGCGTTAATCCACCTTCTAGCTTCTATATTATCAAGACCGGATATGATAATGTCGAATTGGCGGTACCATTCCGTTCCCTTGTCCTGAATTTTCCCGACATGTGCCTTCACCGAGACGTCAGGGACCCTTTTCTCCACAAATCGCGCGGCGACTTCGGCTTTAGGTTTCCCCACATCCTTCATTCTGTAGAAATACGTATATCTTCACCGTAGTCCTCATAGCTGTGTTAACGCGGTCTACATACCTAAACAAGAATTGTCGGTTCAAGTTGGTCAAGTCAATGGAATCCAAATCAATCACATGGATGTCGTGAAACCCGGAGAGCGCTAGATCCTTCAGCATCTGCCGAGAAATAATCACAGAGGTCAGACAGAAACCCAAGTTTTTTTGCAGTTTTTTTTTAAATCCAGTCAAAATAGGCATACCTCGCATCCTAGCCCTCCAGCTCCAATGACTAAGACTCGTGCTCGACGCACATTTTCCCATCCCTGCGGTTTAATTTCCCATTCCCTCGGTCTATAGAGATAAGCCGCACATCATATAACTTTATCCTCAGCACATACTTTCTCTCCGGCTTCGAAAGGAGCCATGGGAAGGCTTCCAGTCTCATTTCCGAACGATGTACGGTTCTTGAGGAGGGAGCGCACGGATTCAAATCGCTCTTTCAAAGGAACTTCTTCCATATCCGTATCCTTCCCGTTCTTATTTGCACTATGAGTATGGTTGTTCGTGTGGTTGTACACGGACTTTATCGTATGGGTAGAATACTTGTTATTAGGGATCCCAAAAGCCTCCGTTTTCTGTCGTTTGCAGGGAGAAGTCTCCGTGCTCATCGTACAGTTCCAATAAATGTCCCCAGACTGCGATGAATGTCTGTCTATGTTGGATTAGAAAAAACACTGCTCAGCAACTCATGGGGAGGAAGAGGGACAAGGAAGTCAAATGAATACTGTATCCCAAACTTTGTGAAGCTGGATTGACTTTTCAACTTGACAAGTTCCTCTCATTTTTTACTTCAGTTGCGCGGTACCAGAACTTCCAGAAGCAAAGTATTGAATCGTAGCGAGGGTTGGTACCATATTCGTTTTGCTACCCTTTGTTTCTCATCTAGCTGGTATAACTGTGGCAATAAGGGCGAAGTCATTACCATGGTGACTTCAAGAACCGACTCGGAGGAGACTCCTAGATCCATCTCAAAGAGCACAATGGTAACATGCAGCAACTCGAAATGCCAACATGAGTGCTCCAAGTATGAGGAAACAAAGGTGAAAGTCTTAGAGGATGGTAGAGAAAGCAACGTCTACCGTTCGTGTTCCGTCGTTCACCTTGAACTTCCTGAACGCCGAGCGGAACCGCCATCTACAATTTTAGTAGCTTCATTTGCTACGTACTGTTTGCTTGATATGTTAAGTTTTTGCTACATCTCACCTGGAGTGTTTTAAATACGGTTGTTCAACCTACAGTACAGTTGTACAACTACTGACAGCCACAGTACTTCGGAATTGTGGAATTGTACTAGGTGAGATGGTAGTTGCGAGCGGGAGCTATGCCTTCAGACATGGAGATAAGCACATTATACCAGGGCTTGTTAAGCAGATCCGAGGGCTGTGCGCTTTTCCACGTGCAATTCCCCTCAAGCGGTTTTGCTGACTCGGAGTCACCATCCTTCACAATTCAAGGCCAATTGGATGTTTGTGAAGGAACTTCGCGAAGGGGAGCTCAAGGGGGAGACGGCATGGCTTACCTCTGATGTTCTGATTAACCGCCTATGGGCGGGTTTAGATATTAATGGGTTGTATGTGTTGTGCCCTCGGCGGATGCCATACATATACCGTTGTATATGAAAGGTGAAAGAATTTTGTATGGTATAATATAGAGACATCTGGGAATCGACGGACCTTGTATACAGTAGAAAGAAAACAAGAATAGTGGCGAAATTCTTTTCAAAAAAAGAAGAATCCTTTGCATATTTGAGGATTTATATATGGTCTATTACAGCTACAATTGCACCTTGTAGCTACCAAAAACGGGTACATATGTACTTGTGGACACAAGTGGATGAATGAATAAGGGAGAGGACTGCAGCCACGCTGTGGAGTGCCTGCTTGAAATCAACGCAACGCGCCGCAAGCAACAAGAATTCGGGTATAATTTGATCACGATGGACGGTATGATGAATAACTGCCACTGCTCAAACACGAGCTTAAATCGCCAAATCACTGGTTCCAGCTTACCACCTACAGAAAGCGATCCACCAGCGACTACTACCCCGACACCGAATTCAGCGGTGAGTGACAGCGGTGTCAATCATTCTCCAGAGGAAGAAAGGACGGCTCAGCGTAATCGAACCAGCCGGTTTGAGTTTAACAGCAATGAGGAAGGCGAAAACTTCATCCCCTCGTATGCAAATCAAGTTTGGATCGTGGGGGTTTCAGAGGTGCCTCATGCAGTTGCGGATTCACCGGGGAGTCAGGCCTTAGTCCTGGTGACTGACAAATACACTCAATCGATTCTCAAATGGCATGTCGTCCCCAAAGACTATTTCCAAGAAGCGCAAGAAGATGTCCTGGACTCTATCATTTCTTCAGCTTTGGGTGACGCGCGAAAAACACTAGGGATTCCGACACTGTTACCGTCGAAACTATATCTATGCTGGGGACCTGGTGAATTTTCCAAGTCTACAACTTTATCGGCAATCTGCCGCTTTATGGAACAAGAATTGGTTTCCTTGAAAGAGCAAAACCCAGGAGAGATGAAAAGCGGCCTCGACTGGATTGGCCAGCTTGCCTACAGTTGGAACTTTGGCAGCGTGTCACAGGTATGCCGATACGACCTGTGGAAACGCAGTGGACAGCGTCTCGCAGCTACAGGACGAACGGACGTGTTCAATGGCATGAATCGAAGTGAAGCACAGTCATTGGCAGATGCCGCGAAGCGAGAAACGCAAAAGATGCTTGAATCCATGCCTTCCAATATGACGCCTAATACGTCAAGAGCACGAAAGCGCTCAAATGATGAGCTGCATCAAATTGTAGCTAACTAACCTGGAACGGAAGTGGATGCCGGCGACACCTTGACCATTTCACTGAATGACAAGGCAGCAACTGAGCTGAACCCCGCACGAACAAGCATATCCCGACCGCTCTTAATTAAGGATAAATCGCCAGAAAGCAGGAGGCACAGTGTGTCTTTTCGTTTCCATAAATTGGGATGTGTCTCTCTGATCCAAAGCTCTTCTATCGACCACGGATTGTAGTAACCCGTATTGGCCGAAACCTCTACGGCTGACATATCATCTACAGTAGTCTTGCTTCCCGACTCAAGTAGGTTTTCCTCAATGTCGTCTGTTATGATCAGTTCTGGGGTTGCTTCGATGTTTCCCCCACTTACTTCCAAGGATTGGTTTGCATCACTAGCTAGCTTGCTCTGTGTCCCCTCCTCTTGGGCAAGTTCTAGCATATATCTGTATTCATTATCAATAGTTACAGACGCACACAATGTATTGGTCATGGTATCGAGCTTAGGAGCAAGGGCGGTTGTCGGTGAATTTGTGGGGTCGTTAACATAAGATTCCTGCAACTCCACTTCCATGTCTGAAAGGTGCTGCGCATGACAAGAGGCCCATTTGAAATTCCGCTTCTCGCTCTGTTTTGTAGATGAGCCCATCCGCATACCAGTTCGCTCGGAAATATCCATCTGTACTTGCTCTTCAGCTTGTTGCACGACATCTTGAGGAAGCAACAATGTCTCCACTGTAACGTGCTGATGCTCATTGGCTCCTCTGGAAGAGTTCAGAGTACGAGGCTTTACTATTGTAACGTAATCTAAGTTGCCACCGAAAGAGGCCACTATCCACTGCCATTCTATGACAGGGACGATGCTCTTGATGCGCAGATCGTACACAGTCAATGCGTTGGCTAACGATGTCACCGCGGTATAGTGCAATGGTTTCTTCAATTGTTGGGCCGGCGATGTGTTCATCACCAGCGATGCTATTGAGGTATCCAGGAAGACATTATAATGGTGATCGTCAGAACCTCTTAATAAAACATTTGCAGAATCCGTAACTGAAGAGGAGTAAATGTCGAGAATCAGCTGGCTACTGTCCCGTAAAGAAGCACGCGGAGTGCTACCGTCCATTGTAACAACAGGGAGCGTCTCCAGCAGACTGAGAGGATCACTCACTTGCAAACGACGTTCAGCATCTTTCAGTAATCGTGCCCCAAAACTTGTGCACGAATACACAAGAGCCGGGAGAGTCAACCCTAACCGCACGGTATGGGTGTGATGTAAGTCAAAGCTTCTTGCTGTAGCCTCCACATAATTTTGAAGTTTTTTACGCTTCTTCTCCGTGTGAGACGTTGGGGAGAACCAAGAGTAGGAGTCGTTTAGGGAATGGGAGGGGAGCTCGATGCCAGTACGAGTCGGAGAGCTTCCGTGGAATATAGGCGAGAGCGTTCGATTAGCAGGGACACTAGCCGCAGCCTCTACGTCTCTCGCTCCTTGATACGCTGCTAATGGACGATGCGCCCAACTGCGAATCAGATTGCCCTTTTTTGTTGGTAGACTTCTTAGTCCACCTGAAGCATTGTTTACATGAATCTGCGATCCATTCATAGACCCATCTTGATCATGTAACGGCTCTGTTGCAGGCTCAAGGAGCCGCGAATTTTCGCGAAGCATCCCCAAAATAAGCGAATAGTCCATAGCACTCCGAGAAAGGCTAACATAACGTTGTGGGGTCCAAGAAGGTAAAAGATGCACTTCGTCCAAAGGACCACACTCGGTTTCTCCCAAGGTTGATGGCGAATTGGCCCAAAGCCATAAGGCATGCCGGACGATACTACTCCAATTTGACTCAATCCCATCCACCCGTAGCTTCGACACAACCACTAAGCCTTCATTGGGGCCGCATTGAAATAATGCTTGACGGTAATGCATCAAAAGCGCTACAGCGACGAAACATGATAGCCGCGCATCTGTTGAGAATAATAAGTCCCATAGAATCATGCATTGAGACGGTGGAAGCACGTCAGTCCACAATAACGTCATCCATCGATTGGCATACAGGCTCGTTTCCAGTCCGAGACGGCCCAAATGTGTGGCAAGTAAAGGGTCCCAAAATGCCAATGTGTGATTGACAGCTTGCATTAAGCGTGCTTCAGCGATGTAATGCAGTCCTCCGGAAAATAAATGGCCTCGAAGATGCGAAGCTGCAATGGCCTGCAAGATGTCTATTGCATCTTCAACTTCATCATTGCATACTTGTAACACTACGGCAGCGATAGTAGCTAAATTCTGCCAATATGTGTACTGAGGATTTTCCCACAAAAATAGACTCAACAAATCCGATAACGCGTCCTTTTTCTCGCCGGAGCTGTAAGCCCCACACCTCTCAATATCGGCTTGCAGCGCCGGGAACTTATCCCAAACAGCATTTTGGTAACCACTCTTTTCAGAGGCCCGCGACGAAGTGGACGTTTTACGCCGGCCATGAGAACCTACAGAAAGCACCGCTTTCCATAAACGCATTCTGGTTTTATATCCTTTACTGCGAAGACTCAATACCTCCAAATCTTCCCCGTGCGTTCCTGTGCTAGAGCTGCGTGAGTTTCTAACACCCTCGTCATGCTTAACATCTGACATGCTCCCACTACTTTCATCTTGCAGAAGACTCACGAGTCTGTTGATACCTTGCGCTTCCGACGAGTCGACCACTTCACCTGTAGTAGTGACTAACCCCTCACGTTTCAGAGTGAGAGCCACAGTTCGTCGCTTCACCACCACAAATAATCTGCCATCATCCGTATCAATGGCATACCGAGAAACACGACGAATATGCTCTGGGTGTATCCGTCTACAGGGCGGTAAGGCGCTGATGTCTCCACCGAGTGGTACTGTACGCAATGGTGGATAGGGCTGCTCAGCCCACGACATCCCTTCGTCTACAGCACGCGTAGGAACCGCACTTTGGAGCGCTTCGACCGCTGCCGGTGGGGCCGGTTCAAACAGTTCCGTCAATAGGTTTGCATAACTCGCTCCCTTTTCGACGCATTCTGCGGCGGCCGAATTGGTCGTCTTAAGGATTTTATCTAATCTCCTCTGCTGATTCCATAAATGCCTTGTCTTCGGGTCACAACACCATCCTAACAAGCATTGCCACCGGAGCAATAACACAAAGAGCACCACCACCAGGAGTGTGCAAGCTCCTACAATCCCCCAATCTACCCCTGACAAAGCCGACATGGTGGTGGAAAAAGACGCTCTGCATCGAAATGCCTAGTTCCTCAGACGGTCCTCCAAAAGGCTCTCGTCTTTGCCGTATTCATACATATTCACGGTTGCACTAACTCGCATACTACTTGATGGTACCTATAGTACATTGTCTACTTCAAGATCGTGAAACATCCCACTTCGATCAATTGCCTCGAAGGGGGCTATTTTGAACGCGAGAGTCTGTGGGCGATGCGCCCTCCAAGTTCAAGGAGTGTGTGTGTGTGTGTGTCAAGGAGGGACATGTTTCAAGTTCCAACGTAGGTGACATCGACGCTAAACGTGCTCATGAATGAAGTAGGTACCAGGGGATGGCATTCGTGTTTGTATTATTCTGTACTATTTTCCAGCGAAAATTTCGCTACTAGTGGCAAATGATCTGAAGGATGGGAACCATTTGGAAGTGCTAAACAATCCGCATCGGCACATGCTTCGTCCCTTGTTGGCAGTGGTTGGCAGCCAAGCAACTTCAAAACCGGACTATAGTGTTCGCAATGATCATCTCTAGACGAAGATTGGCTTGCTTGCCTGAAAAATATATAGTCAATGCATCCACTAAAGTCAGCGGTCCACGTAGTTGCCTCTGGTTCCTGCGTTGTAGAATCTACATTCGACCCGTAGCCTTCAGGAGAGTCTAACCACTTATTGTTCTCGGCAGCGAACTTGTAAGCACTTGTAAATGACCAAGGTACCTCGCGCACCGAACTAGCTTCTTTCATTGCGTCGAACACCCTATGGTTCCAACACTCAGCCGTATCTCGGCTAACAAGAAGCGATTTCTCAGTTCCCACATGTAGTAACTGCTGAAGATGCTCCAACCAATTCTGTCGGTCTTCGTTGGATGGATTGAACTCGTTAACAGGATACGCAGTATTCTCGTCCTCAAAGAAATATAATGGGCGAGCCCACCCGGCTGAAACTTTATGAGAAGTCGAATATACGGGGTTGGCGGGAAACGTTAAAACGGAATAAGCAACACCCGTGGGCTGGGAATTCAGATCCGAGCATAACACCACCGGGTACGAGTGCTTGTTTCCAAAATACCCCAGGGCTTCTTTCAACATTTGAGCTTGTGACAATTTTACGTTGGCCAAGGCAGGATTGAAATATAGATGAGTGCTACCCACAATGAGACCCTTGTCAGAATCGTCACCCTTACCCCTCAATGCTACCATTGCAGCCACATTATTTTTACAGAAATGCGCTTGCACACTGTCCTCCTCATGTTCCGGCTGTCCGTCGAATTGGGAGGCGCCGCCATTCTCCATATACTGTTGGACCGCGTCTGCTAAGTCGTCAAAACATAGTGAAGCCCCGCTGACCAGTTCGAACTTGTCCTTCTTCCAAGCTATTAACGCGCAATCCGTTTTATTCGGTCGCGTCGCGTAGCAAAAATCGTATCTGCGTACACCGAGGAGTAACCAAGACAGAAGCGTTCCAGACATCTATCCAAATGACGCACCCATTTTCTTGGAACCAGGGTCCGTAGATGCGGTCCAAGCAGTCTGCCTCTACGATGCACATTATATCTGTGTTCCATCGACTCAATTCTGTTTTCAGCATCTCAGCCCTGTGTTTGAGCTTCAGAACATGCCTGCAGCAGCAACCTCAGATAGGTACTCCATGTCGCCTAGAATTCATGGCTGGATCTCCATACCTCGGTTTGACGTAAGGGAGAATTTTGCTCGATACCAAGCGCTGTGCCAGCGCATTGTATTGCATGATAGAAAACTCCATTTTGGTCCTTCCTGCTGAAGAATTGACGCACAAGATTACCTACTAACTGTGACCATCGCAATGTCGCGTGGTGGCGTAATACCGCCTCTATATACACTACCTACTATCAAGTTCCACCGCCTCAACAGAGTGTTGTGCTATTCAATACCACTTTCCTACCTATCGAATACATGAGCTATGACCAACAATCCCAAATAAACAACACATCCAGGTAACTTGTGTTAGTGACTGGTGAATCGAGACAACGACGTCTTGTACTCAGGCAAGCGGTTGACCGCCGGTTGTATACAGCAACTTCAAGCCAAGTCCTAACTCACTCACTCACCCTTAGAGGCCATAGTTTCTCGTAAACCGATATCCGGATACGGATGTATGGATATACTTCAGATTGTCGAATTGACTCGGCGTACAGTACAGTACGGTATAAGCAAACCGTACTACTGATTCTCCGTTATCCTAGTCTTGGTGCTAGCGACCAGAAACGTGTGATCACGTGACAGAGTAAGAATCGACCTATTGGCAAGTATCGTAAATACCGCCCGTTTCTGTACTCTCCTGGTGCATGCACTAGACGCGATTCGGCGCATCTATTCAGTGTTTTACAGGACAAGAAAACCTTCATCATTCAACAAGAACCCACTGTGGGCGCGTCTCTGCCACAGAATTGTGTTGGTGGAACCTGGAGTACATCGAATGCAAATTAGCCATTCCTGGATATGGGTGACACGTGCTTTCACAACCATTTTCAGTCACGTGTGTCCGAAGTTTTCTTGACGGAGCCACACAATGGGGGTGCAGAAGATCATCACTCCTCTACCCTTCCACCTACAACCATGTTTAAAGAGTAGGTGGGGCTTAGGATGAAAGCACGTCCCGGACGAGCTGGTTACACTCCGAGCACACTACAACCTAACAGTGCCAAACATAATCCCTGTAGCAACGTTGGTGCCATATCTGACACTGCTGACAACTTGCTTGGTGTTAGCGACGTTGCTGTTGGAGACATGACGACTGATAGAGTCATAGCGGCTGATGGAAGCGTTGACGATGTGTCTGTTGATGACACCGCGACCGCTGATGTTAGCAGAGTACCTCCTGATGACACACTTCTCTTCAAGTGTTGGTATTGCAATACTAAAGTTCAAGATCGCAAGGGGTTGGCTGAGCACTTAAGCACAGAGCACAGAGACCGCATTTACGAGCGTAAGAACACTAGAGAGGAACAAAGAAAATGTGCACTTCGATTAATTGGGGAGGTGTTTCCGAAAGGCTATGTGTGCTGCACAGTGTGCACACAGTGTGCAACGCAAAAGCCATGTTGAAGACACACACATATGTGACAGTCACTGCACCGGCCGGGGAGTTGACCGCATCCTCTTAACGAGGAGCGGTATGCGCCCGTGTGAAAGCAGCGACGGGCCCGCTGTTCCTGCAGCCTTGCTGACATGCGCCGTGAGGGAACACAACACTGGCTGAAGAGGAAACGAAGTATAATTGCAACACATGTGTGAATGCACTTCGCCTGCAAAAGGAACAAACTCCGACATGCTTGTATCTCCGGGAAGAGAACATCCAACTGAAGTCGAGAACCGAATGGACATTTCAAAGAGTCCTCGCATATCGAAGGATGAGAGTGAGAGCTCCCGGAAAGAATCCTGCACCCGTCTTGGCTAGTCAGTCACTCACTACTGAGAAAGCCCCCGTATCAACAAAAGCCCGGGATGGAGAAGAGCAGGCAGCTATAATGTATCGGAGAGTATTTGATCACCGAGGAAGGTGCGGTGATAGGGAGAGTAGAGATAATGTTTCCATACGATCCACTCAATTTGACAAAATGGAAATGGCGAAGCAAGCTGCAAATGCGATGCGAGCGGATGCTGACATGGCCGCAGGTACACTACTTAGTCTGCGGAGCTGCAGCATTGCTTTGGCCTGCGGCAGATACGGCCATATTGAGAAGGGACCAAGTTGGACAGACCTGAGTAAAATTGTCCCAGATGTAATCCCTTACGAGGGAGTAGACTTGAGGCAGAAAGTACCGTCAGAGTGTTTGTTCGCAGTGGTCGACATCCCCCTTTTTTCACGCGTGAATCTGCGGAATCGGACTCTAAAATGAGTAGAAGCCATTCAGTTTCAAAGATTTGCTAAAACGCACCATTATGGTCCCGTCCCATGAAGCTGTCGCAAGAGCAGTCCCTTCTGAGTTGACCTTGACGTCGCTAATACAGTCTGTGTGTCCCATCAAATAGTATTTGGGAGCCCATTCAGGGTCAAAGCAGTCCATTACGGCGCATTCTTTTGAATCGTATCCAGCAAAAACAAATCTTCCACTCTTGCTAAAGTCGACAGACTTAATTGCGGACGAAGAACCTGGTGTGCATGTAACGAAGAGTTACGTCGCAGACCTCAGCACGACTGCTATCCAACACTTACTCTCACCACCGAATTCGTTGATTCTCGAGCAAGATCGTATGTCAATCAAGCTGCAAATTCCATCTTCTCCGCCTGTGGCGATCACGAAACCGTTTCTCATATACCGAACAGAGTTGAGTTCCGCCTCACTCGAAGAAAACGTCAGCACATTCGTGCCAGCGCGACAATCCCAAATCTTCACCGTGGAATCGCATGATCCTGAGGCGAAAACATTGGGATCTACAGGACAGGAATGCACTGAAGTAATATCTCCCGAATGTCCTGGAAATGCGTTCATCCTCTCGCCTTTTTCCACATCCCAAACGGAGCAACGCTGGTCACCGGATCCTATTACTAGCGAAGAACCACTCAAAAAGCAACAGCTAGAAATATATCCAGTGTGATATACGAATTCGTGCACTGCTGGTTCTTGAATTCGCAGAGCTCTAGCGTCAAATGCGTAAACCGAGCAAGAGTTATTCAGGCCACCCGTTGCAATCAATCTATCGGTGTCGCTTTCAAATGTACAAGCTAACGTCCAATAATTCTTTTGAAGAACTAGACTTTGCTTTTGAGCTTTCGCGGCATTCCAGACAATTAGTTGACCCGCTTGTCTGCATTGCGCATCATAGAATAGAGAGATGTTGCGTAAGATACCAGCTAAAAGATACAGTTCCGTTACGCAACTCGCTTCCTCACCCAATACTTAGTAAAATACTCGAGGAACCAGCCCAGTCGATGGAGTACACTTTGCGAGGGTCCGCATGCAGTGTCTGCATACGTTCGACATCCAAATTACGCTCCGAACGGCGGTGGAATAGTTCCAGCGGGGGCGGCTTTGTCTCGAATCCGGCTTTTCGCTCCTCCAGCTTCTGCTTGAGCTTGCGAACTTCCGCCTCAGCGGTCTGTAAGCGCTCCTGAACGGATTCTGTGGCGGACATGGGAGCCTATGTTCATCTCTGCGTACTGCGGCTCACAGTCGCGAAAATCGAGGCACTATGCATGACGATACAATCTCTTCAAAGCAATGTACAAATGACTTCCAACCAAGCGCAATCTGGCCGAAGGTGACAAGTTGCGACCGAACAGACAGTGGGGGAAGTGTAACGGTGCCAGAAGAATGAAATTTCAGTGGCGTAAACAAAGAGTTCAGCAAATTCTAATATTATCATTAACGTGCTATATTCATGCTTCAGTTCGCTGCACTAGAAAATGTAGCGGCTCTTGTTCGGCTACACACATGCAAGTTGTGGCTGTACGGAAGACTAGCTAAAAAATCCTCTACTACCTGCTTTGTCTATGCGTAAATCTGCAATGCATACATTTGAAGAATTTGACACATACATATCAGGTTCAAACTGCTTAGAACCCAGAAAAACATACCGCCAGCGTGGTGTCCCATGACCCTGTGCATATAGCAACTCCTTCATTATCTACTCCTAAACAACTAACGCGATTAGTGTGACCTTCTATCCTGCAAATCGCCGATCCCGAAAAATGGAGGGTATCCCAAATGTTACACACCCAATTGTCATTGCCAGCTATTATAAAGCGGCCACTTTTACTGAAATCCAAACACGACATGCCGCATACAACTCCTGCGTACCACACCAAACAAGTCGAGTAGGAAGCAAATGAAACACCGCGACTTTTTATCAAAGAAGTCCTTACCATCATCAGAAAAGTCATTGAGTTCTGTATAAGCTCGGATATCGAACAATTTGCAACTAGCATCATCCGAGGCCGTGCCAAAGCACAGTCCGTTTCGCATAAACCGGACAGCATTAATGTCTGACTCATGTCCTACAAATGTTTGCACGCATCTTCCGCTGCGCGTATCCCAGACTTTTGCCGTGGCATCGCAAGATCCTGACACAAATAATTGGGGATTTGTAGGGCATACACTAACGGACATAACGTCGCCAGCGTGGTCGGAGAAGAGCTCCTTCACGCTAGCTGTCTCCACGTCCCATAATATGCATGTCGAGTCACCTGAACTAGTTAGCATCGTTTGCGGATCGACAAATCTACAGCACGACAGGTATCCATCGTGATGTTGTAGCTCTTTTATTGGCTTCTGTATGTAGGTAACTCCTGGATCGAGGTAATATATACTGCAAACATTATCCAAGCCTCCACACGCCACTAGGCGATCCTCTACCTGCTCAAAGGCACAAGTCATGACCCACGAGCTCCGTAAATGAACCACTGATGTTTTCACAGACAGTGGTCCATCCCATATCATTAATTTTCCATCTTGGCTGCAGACGTACAAAAGACACGTTGAATCAGTAACTGACTGTCAGTAGCTACTTCAACTATCTAAGCCCAGATACCTAAAAACAAGGAAGAAGAAACACAGAGTGGACCTGACTTACCTCGCACTGACTATATGCCTAGCATCACCAGCCCAATCCATCGCATAAACTTTATTTGAGTGGCCTCTCAGCCGTTTTCTCTCTTCAAAGTAAGGTTCAATTTCTCCCACTTTGCATTCCTCGGATGCGCTTTGTAGGTCTCCATCGTGGAGCTGTTCTTGCCTCTTTTCAATAGCTTCTTTTAACTGTTGAGCCTCTGCTTTCGCCTGCTCCAAGCGTTCATTCACTCTGTTGCTCCCCATGACCGCTGGCTCTGACGCAATGGGATCCCAGCGAACACGGGTTCCCTAATTACCAGTATGAGAGCACGATCCCTGAAAATTACTCGTTAGCATGAAAGGACAGACTTCAGTAAATAAGATTCATCGTATCGGGGCTATAGATCGTCCTTATGCACTACCATATCCACGTCAGAGGGGTCTGGAGTACAACAGAAGAGGGGCAATAAAACCTCCATTTTACTCCATACATACGACACTTTTTTACCACAGAGAGTAGTTTACACACAACTAGATACACTATACAACATACTCTGATGTCGAAATCCGCTTGTCTGGGGGTGTGTAATCGTCGTTTCAGCCTTCAAAGTCTAGAGGCGCCTCCAAGGGTATAACGGGCTTTCCCACACGTGAGGGCGTTGTTTCGACCACGCAAATCAGTCGATATTTTCCCGGTGCTCAGAGGGGCACAACAAACTGGTACTTGCAAGCCTAACTATCAAACATTGCTGCCAGCACTATCGTATGGACCAGGAGGGCGCACGAGAGGATACGACCCCCTATGGCAGGGGACCAAAACCGTCCCATCCCCTGTACACGTGGACCCCCCGGAGACTGGAACTCAGCGACTGATTGTCGGTGTGGAGGATAACGAACACTGAGGTGGACTACTGATAGTGTGGAGAAATGGAGAGATTACGGCAGAAATGTCGAATTGGCTGAAAAATAAGAAAATGAAAATTATGCGTGACCACTGATACGGTTACAACCCCAAACGAGCACGCAACTGGAACACAACGGTGAATTAGGATAGCGATCAAATACACTTTACATTGCGGAAAATGCATCAATAATTACACGCTCAAGTGAACAGACATCCTCCTTGATACCTCCTTATGGCCGGTTCCATACTTCGACGGAGCCGTCCTCCTTACCGAAGTACGCCTTTTCGGCGAAGTCGCAGAAGAAGCCCGTCTCGACCACACCTGGGATTCGGATGAGCTTTAAGTGAAGGGATGAGGGATCATGGACTTCACCAAAATCAGTATCCAGTATAAAATTGCCTGCAGATGTAAGAATCTTCTATTTCGCTTAGTAGCACATAAGGGCATGAGTCATCTTACCTTTGTCTGTCACAACGGGCCCTGCCTTCGCGGAGCCACCCATTCTCAGTACAGGTTTTCCATTGAATTCTTTCTGTAGCTTCTGTGTAATGGGATAGTAACCATCCGACACCACCTGCAGAACTTGTTTCACAGGTCTTCGTACTTTACTTATTTGTTATCCAGTTTACTGCTCTGAACTCACCTCTATCGGCACACCTTTCCGCCATTTTCTCCCAAGTATTTCACTCTGCTTCCGATCATCGGCGATGATAATAAACTTCTGCGCACATGATGCAACCAATTTCTCCAGCAGGTGGCAGCCACCACCTCCTGCAATCACATAGAGAATCCATGATCCTAACAGTTTCGGATCTTCCTCTCAACCTAGCGTACCTTTAATGCAGTTCAGGCTTCTATCACATTCATCAGCTCCGTCAAAAGCTACATCAAGTTGTGGACATTGGGATAGATCCGAAAGTGGCAGACCCACTTCAGTAATGAGCTGCAACCATAAACATTCCAGGTTGCTTGTTCCAAACAAGGAAGGAGGAATCCCACAACCCTCACTTACCTGACGAGATTGAAAGGAAGTCGGCACGCAAACGACATCTTTTCCATCCTCATGGTACATTTGCGCCAAGCGATGAATTCCGTGTACGATGGTGGAACCACTCCCTATCCCAATTTTCATTCCATCCTTGACCACATAATCGTCAAACGCCTGGCGTGCTGCCAGAAACTTGGATTTCTCCACCGGGTCCGACGGCGCTTCCGTGTTATACGGTTTCGAGGAGCTCATTCTCGAGAAATGTAATTTGTTCGAAGGGACTAACCTCACTTGACGCCTTAGATTCCCAGAAAATAGCCTGTAAATGCCAATATGCATACCCCAAAACGCGTGGGTGTTCTACAGAATCACTTCTGCTGCCCTTGAATGACGGATAATCGGACAAGCTACAGCTTGATGCTTTCATACCACATCAAACCATGTCCTTAGACTCGCGTATGCAGGAAACTACGCCTGTATTCACTCTGTACAACACGATAGAGATGGTTGTGAAGATACCTGAGAGGGTGTTTGTGAAGACACAACCTTGGCAACGTGAGAAGCTCGCAGTGGAAGCAATCTAGAAATCGGGTTGATCTCAGTCCGTGGAAGTAATTTGAGAGTGGCAGCAAATTGTGCGGCAAAGGGGCAAATACTAAAATCTGTCATGAATTCTTACTGTCCATTTTGTGAGCTGTCTTGCTGCTCCCCCGCAGAAAATCCAATAAGATCGTGGACCACGCGTTCCAATCTAGCCCTTTGGGTGTTAGATCCACTATCCTGTTGGTCACGGTTTTCCTCGGTACTCCGGCCTATATGCTGTGCATGCTCTTGGAGAGTAGTAGCAACCGAAGCCAGAGAACTTCCTTGCTTGTAGAGTTTCGACCAAAGTCGGTCGCGGATTCGAGAATCACCTCCTGTACCTATGCACAGATGTGCTATCATTGCATCGATACGCTGAAGCATATCAAGTCCATTGTCTAACTTTTTCAGGTACAGTCTGTCCTCGGCGGGAAGGTCTGCTAGAAGCTCGTCCGTCTCATCCCCTTCCTCCAGGCTTACTCGGCCCGCGCTAACATCCTTCTCAAAAGCCGTTACCTTTTCCTGATACTCAGTGTGTAATTCTACCAGTCTATCGATCTTTTCATCACTTTTTTCCAAAAATTTTGCAACGAAGCGCAACCTTTCTACGCTTTGTTCCGGTAGTAATTCCGCCAGACTGCTCAGAATGTTTATGGAAGCCTTCTGTTCCGCGTGGGCTGCATCAGGTCCAAACTCCTTCTTGGTAGCAGCCTGTCCCTTGCCCATAAAGATGGGAAACATATACTTTAACCCTCCTTCCGCTGCAAGGATGATAAACAGCAAAGATCCTATTGTAACTGTTAACTGCAGTGTTGATGAACGCCTCAAACAGCTTCTTACAGACTAAATTCTTCGAGTTTTCCATAGATTGCGATACTGCCCAGTCAATGACGCGAAACGCGCTGTGTTTCGCAAATTTCTTCTCTCTAATACATCGCAACATCAGCGCGAACCCTTCTGCTCTTCGAAACCTGTCTTTGTTTTGGGACACCATCTGTAGCATCAGCACTCGTTCGATCGTGCACAAGTCCACCAAACCAAGTTTTAATCACGTTTACTTACTAGAGCTGTCATTAAACAATTAAAGAGGTTTTCGACACACTCCTCTTCTTCTCCTCCTTTAGGATTTTGCTTCTTGTAATAGCTAATAGCTTTAAGTAATGCCTCTACTCCTCCACCTTCCGTCGTTACACCAAGTTGTTTGCGGCTCTGATCACCTGACGTTCCCAGTTGCCCTACTAAGGAGGCATTATCCAAGTTAGATTGCATGAGCAAAGAAAGCATCTCCGAGGCATACAATTTATTGTAATCGTATGCTTTTTTCAAAACACGTATAATTAGCCACTCCAGTATTGGCGTTTTCGAGCATAGCGTTCCCGACAAGTCCGTCTGTCAAACCGACAAGAACGGTAACTTCAATGAGCTGCTTCATCTAATACGTGTCGCAGTAGCTCACACATACCTTCAACTGGAGAATATACTCTAGCAACGACAGAGTGTCGAAAATTCCTTGGGATTCTTCTGCGGATTCTTCGTTGAGTCGTTGCAGGTTTTGAACCACTAGTTCTAACCCATCGTTCTCCAGCTGTTGGGGTAACATGCATCAGCTCAATAAGACAATACGTCTCTCAAGAACGCTAGCTATGGTTTAGTTCCCCCATACCATGTGATCGACAATCTGAATAGCAGCGGTTTCCTCCTCGTCCGTTTGCAATACCTCAGGGTTTAGGAGTTCCGAGAAGACGGCCACGGCATCTACTGCGATGTCAGTATTTTCGTGGGAAAGCAGTCCAAGTAACGAGGTTACAGTATTGCATTTTATCTGCAATAAGACGAATACACAGGCGCGATGATTTCACATCCGTACCAAAATCGATAGTGGTAGAATTACTCACCAGATGGCCATATAGCTCAGGTGCTGCCGCAACAGATGTGAATTTTTGGACCTCTTCATGGAGCTCCAGTTCTGAGTTCATAAATCTGAGCAAGCATCAACAATGACTGTTCCTAGACGCTAAGCCTAAACAACTCCAGATTTTCTTACTTGGCTGGCTGGTCAGTCCACTTGGCTCGCTGTAACTGATTCTTGTTTATCTTCTTCTCCAAATTCTGAGACATCTTTTTGATTCCACCAGCATCCAGAGACGGCACCTGTAGCTCAATGGACAAAGGTGTAGCGAGTAACTCTCAGTCTCAGAACATTCACCTCCCTTACATCGATATTATCTGCTTCGGCTAACATCTTTTGGATTTGCTCCTGGCTCAAACTACTGCCTGTATTGTCCGTGGAAGCTTGACCTCCGGACGCAGCAGCAGCAGCACTAGCAGAGGCTGATGACGATGCCGAGGTTCTCATAGCTTTATGATTGGCAGCGGTAGAGGATGATTTCCCATCATCCTCCTCGCGACCGCGCTTTTGAGTCCCCATAACATCGGCAAAATGGCCCTCCATCGTGTTGAGTAGGCAGGGGTCCTATACAGGTCCTCCAAATAGGCGCTCTATACACGCTGTGTTGTCTTGCCTTGTCTTGTCCTTTCGAATTTTTTCTTCAATATACAGGTACAAAAACAATACGCCTTGCAAACAAACGTGACTACATGTTTTAAAGAAAATGTGACTACTGTATTGGCGTATTCTATAACGACTCATCAGGTCCAGTGTGTATTAGTATTTCCGAAGGCTGTGCCGCAAGTACAGTATTTCACCACCATCAGATGACAGTGAAAAAAGCGAATGAGACATGTGGAAATTATCATAGCTATACAACTTCTCTGAGTGAGCTATCTTCTGCTTCTGGAACAGCGGACCCCTCGCTCCTCGTTAAGAGGTTGCGGTCAAGTCCCCGGCCGGTGGGCTACCTGTCACATATATGTGTGTGTGTGTCTGCTCCATCATCGATAACCACTGGCATGTCTGCAAGACCGAAGTCTCCCATACGATCCAGGTCGATACCATGGTATCTTTCTCCAATTAATCAGCCTGCTTCTCCAATTCCCAAGCTATCATCACTGTCTTCACCGTCTGTTTCTTCCGCATTGTTGGATTCCGGCCGGTGGGCTATCTGTCACATTTGTGTGTGTGGATTGTGTCGTCCACTGGCATTTCACTCATGCGGATGTAGTTCTCCAGTTCCACTGCTATCCCGTCCACGTCCCCCCATCCCACTTCCTCATAACCTTTCGGAAGGTGTACAGAGCAGCCGATATTTGTTTGTGTACGGGTTAGTGTCTGTTTACCTACAGAATGTAAGCACAGCGCCAATGTGTGGTACTTAGTAAAAACCTGGCGGTATCTGCAGTTGTAGGATTTCCTGATATGCGACAAGAAGTTCCCATGACTTGCAAATTTTCCGCGATCCCGTTCAAGCCTCCTGCCAATACGCAGAAACTCGATGGCGCAGTCTGCCAAATTCGCCTGGGAGCGCTCGAGACGCTCAATGGACTCAGCTATCGGTTTCGTAGCGTTAAGGACTGTCCTATATCGACCCAAAACCGTGAGCCCTCAATGATATTAATCACGTCTGCAATTCGATTCCGGCTTTCTCGGCTCTCTGCCAATTCCTTCAACGGGCGTTGCACAGTAGGCAGTTAAACTTCGCGTGATTCCGCGGTCCTGTGTATAGTCCGAAAGACGTCGTTTAAGTGCAGGCGATGCTTGAAGAAAGTGTTTCAGACGGCAGGATTTCTCAATCACATTTCTAGAGAACGAATGAGAGAAAACACTTAATGAATGTGCAAAGCAGGGTAACGATATAACAGGGGACGCTGCCTCAGTCTGAGTGTCATCCTCACGAACTTCTGCATCCTTCTCAACGTGCGGCTGTTCATTTCCTTCTGTGTGTTTAAGCCGCCTCGCCCACCTTACGACTTCTCTTCTTGACGTTTGCATGTGACGACGGCATTGAAAAAATGCTCGGCTTCCATTGCCAAAGGGAGCTCTGCAGCTGTTCAAGCAGAGATTCTGCCGGTGTGCCGTCCAATGGTCGTGCTATGTTTTGCGGTGGGATGATATGGCTCCATTCGTCTTCGTGTATGTCTAGGTCGTCTGCGACCAGGACCTGCGTCTTCTCCCGGTTGGTTTTCAGTCCAGCTGCAGTTCTTCCTGAAGCAGGTTGAATGCTGCGCGTGCTTCCGCCGGCACTCCCTGAATGACTATGTCGTCTAGGTATGCCGTGATGGTGCACGCCGGGTATGCCTCCGCTGCCTTCATGGGTTCCACCCCTGGGATGGGACAGCACCGCCCGACTCAAGCAACGTTGCCGGAAGGGGGACACCGTTGGGGCAAAAACAGAAAGGGTGTTGCCGCAGAGGCCCACTCGGGGCGACAAGAACGAGAAAGAAGAACAGAAAATTCACGTATGTGTGTGATTCATTCTACAGCGTGTGCATTAGCAGACTGCAGTGTATCCATGATTTGTTGGCGAATTTGGAAACGGTCTTCAAAAAGAGATCCACCAGTATCACGAAAGCGAACTGAAAACTTGAGGTAGGTGGCGGTGAATACAGATATACGGCCTTAATGTTCGTAATTTTGTGTTGAGATATCTTGTATGACGCCGGGCATCGCAATGCATACAGTGGGATTAAGTCTTCTCCATGCAGTCCAATGAAAGTCTCTGGAGCTGCAACCGTGAGTATAGTCGCTCTGGCTTTTGTACTCCTCATCGCCACAGTGGAGGCAAGCAACAAGTAAGCATCAGTCGAACAGTATACCTATTGCTGGACCTCTCGCGTCTGTACTTCCAACGGCGTACTGACAGGTATGCCGAACAATTTCAGAAAATGAACTCGGTGGAGTCATGCCCGCTGAACTACTGGTTGTGCCCCGACGACATCCATTGCTGCCCCGATGGTGACAATTGCTGCGGATCGGATGGGTATTGCTATCCGTATGACTGTGGTTCTTATTGCTCGACAGATCCATGTGGTTATGATGATGACGATTATACATCTGGGACTGATGTGCGCGTGGCTACTTGCAGCTTCTTGACGCTCTCTATATCGCTAGTTCTACCATGGTTTGCATCGCCGGACTAATTTTCGTAAACATTGCATTTGTCTCCACACTGTTGTCAACGATTGCACTTCCAAGACATCCACCACAATATGAAATATCGGTTGTTTGATTACAATGAAAGGAACAAGTATAAACTCTCATCGTGTGTATTACATTGTACCATTTCTCGCACTGGAAAAACTCTGCCTGGTGCGCTAGACCGTGAATAGTGAACGCTCCCGAAATCGATGCACCAACCTCAAAATGTGGCTCATCAACGTTATACACGACTTGGTCGTAATCAGTTTCAGAAAGTTCCGCATGTTCCTAGCGAGAGCCTGGTGCTTTCAATGTGACTCATTCACACAGCATGCTGTACCAGGTAGGATTTATTCAATTGATGATACTACTATCAGTATTTGATGGCATTCTACCATATATAGTGCAACTCTGAAAGCACTAAGTCACAGTGAGATCAATGAAGAAGGAATGTAAGGAAAGATATGCAAGAATTGACTGCGAACGACGACGAATGTGTGACTAACGGTCCACCGGCTGCGAAACAAGCGTAAGATGAGGGATCACTTCATGTCTTCGCATGCGATGAGAATGCCATGCCTCAGGATGGGGATAGTACAGGAGCTCTTTTCACCATTTTGCATCACATTCATTTAGCAAACAAACAAGACGTACACACACAAATGTGACAGATAGCCCACCGGCCGGGAAGTTGACCACATCCTCTTAACGAGGAGCGGTAAGCGCCCGTGTTAAGCAGCGACGGGCCCGCTGTTCATGACGTTGAGGAAGTGGAATCGATGGAACACTCAGTGAAGCTCATGGTGGTAGGCGAGAAATTCAAAATGGGTCTATCGTCCGCGTTTGAAAATTGCGGCTTTGTGTGCCTATATACGTGTATCTTCCAGTCTAGGACTATGATGCGTTAGTCCATCAGACTTCATCTGAAGAAATAAACTTTTCGTCAATACGGACGGGCGTGACAAGCTTCTAGGACACTCTTCCTACAATGTGCTCAGTTCCTCAGTTCCTGCGACGACGACGAAAATGTGACTGATGGCCCACCGGCAGTTGGATGTGAGCCGCTACACCTACCGGTAGGTAGCAACTAGCGCCCGTGTCTGGCAGCGACGGTCCACCAGGAGAGGCAGCGCAAACGAGGGACTTCAAAGCATTGACGCAAACCTGAACTTTGCCAGCGGTTCATTGCGATTAGTCGACCAGCCAACTGGTAACTTAGTCAACCATCCAACCTGGTAACCTAATCACTCCCATGTGGCTCACGTATGTGGCCGCAGCTGCTGCTCATACATGTAGTTGGCAGAACGGACGAATTATGTAATTGACTTACTTGCATCATAAGGTGTCAGCCACTGGTGTCTTACTTCAGCACTACGCCCGTTGATTGGTCAGTTTTAGTTGGAAGCGGTTATGAATGGTGATACAGCTCCAAAGAGCTCCGTCGTTTCCGAAAACATGGAAGTTTCACTCACGTTCAATTACCTAGTGCTTCCATTTCCTTTCCTCCGTTTCAGTGATTCCCCGAATCCCTTTTAATTGTTAGAGTGCACGCATGCTGCCCGCAGCGGTGTATATCACGGAGGCCATCACCGCCCGTGCTAACTGCAGTGCATCTGCTGGTGGGGTGTGTGACGTGGTCCCTCAAGCGCCAAATACGTACAACGCAGTCCGTTCGTCGAGACTATAGACTAAATGTGACATGCGCTTTGATTACTGTCGACGTCGTCACGAAAACCGATTTAATTCGTCGTCGAAAGCAAGCTGCTTGTCATTTGACACAGTATTCTTGGAAAACTGGGAACTTTGGATAGAAAGAAGGGTTGGTGTTTAACCGCAGCCTCCTACCTCCGAAAGGCTTACGTGGCGAGTTGAGCCCAGAAAGGACATCTTAGAAGACAGAAGTGACAACGCACTTAAACTACCGTGTCGAATGAAGGAAAATCAGATGTCGGGAACGATGAGACCCACTCCTGGAAGTGAGCAAACAAACACCGAATCCAGGGATCACTGTGAAGAAGGCCTGAGTAGTTCGGAGGCGTCAAGGGAACAAGATTGCCACGGCTATACGGACCAAACAGGAAATACCCACGGAAGGTTAGAACCAAAAGAAAAGTCGAGAGAAACTGTTGTCAACTTTGATAGTGTCTATTCCATACTTGCTGCGGCCCGCGAGTCACTTGAGTGCCCACTTTGCTTGAGAATCTTTTTAAATCCGCGCACTCTCCCGTGCGGGCACTCCTTTTGTCACCATTGCTTAATAAAGTAAGCAAAAAATACAATGCAATTTGTAAGAAATTATCTAGGTTACGATTTGCTGAATGGATTGCAGGTCGTTTGACCATAAAATGTGTTGTCCTCTGTGTCGGCACGAATGTTTTACGAGCGTGGCGTCCCTTCCACTTTCCTACTCACTGGATCATACAGTTAGAAAACTGTTTCCCAAAGAAGTTACAAACAGAAAACAGGAGATCGAACGAGACAATACTCATGGAGAGAGTCATCGAATACCTCTCTTCTTTATATCTGGTGATTTATTCGTTCCCGGGCAGTCCATTAGGTTACGAGTTTTTGAGCCTAGGTATCTATTAATGGTGGAACGCATTATGCAAACCGACAAGCTTTTCGGATTGCAGGAGAGTGCTGAAGTGAGCCTTGGCGCGTTAGTCCAGTTGCAAGACGTTTCACGACGTCCGGGCGGTGACATGATTGTTTTATGCACTGTCAAATCTCGCTACTATCTCGATACAACGTCCGTAAGGGTTGAAGCAGACACATACTCCTTGCACACTGGAAACGCAACAGTCTTCGATGACGTTCCGCTAGAGTCTCCTTCCAACACTGACCGGGGCGAAGGTTTTGGAGAGCAGTTATTCGATATACTGCACCGGAAGTTTAAAGATTCCATAGACAAGATGGACATGCGAAGATCAGTCAGTTTTTTTCATGTAAACGGACATTTGCCATCATCACCTGAACAGTTTTCTTTTTTTGCTGTCGGTGCGTTGAATTTTCCTGTCCACTTGAAATACCGATGTGCTGAACTAGTGGATCCTGTGGAGCGTCTACGGATTGTCTATGCTTTCGTGTATACATTATGTAAGATGACGAAACAACTATTTAATGAAAGTGGTTCGCCTTCTATTGAAGATACTAGCGTGCTGGTAGAAGCCGCCAACACAGCGCAAAATCTAAGTGCTTCTGAAATATTGAATGAAGCGGCTCACGTTAGACCAGAGTCTCTCTATCCGCTTGATGAAGTAACCTTACCTCTGGTATAAACGACTTCCAGTTTAAACAAAATATACAGTGTGAAAATAAAATTTTCCCCATCATAGTTGCTTTAGCATGAGGACTGTGTGTGTTGGGCTTTGTCGCGAAACGTCTTCAGCCGGCAATGTCTCGAAGTCTTTCCAGAGTCGCCGAAAAGATTGCTCTCTCCTCTGCAGGTGCATTCTGAGCAGACTGAGCCCCATTTAGTACGCAATTGTACGCAAGGTAGATAATATCTAGCAGACACTGTACTTGTAAAAGAAGATAGAGAAAATGAGCGCCTCAGACAGCAATAACCAGGGAGAAGATTCCTTGCGGGAGTCATTGGAATGTCCTCTCTGTTTAAAGGTCTTTTTGGACTGTGTTTCATTACCTTGTGGACATTCATTTTGTAGAGTATGTTTGAAGCGATCGTTCGAAGTGAGCTCGGCCTGCCCTATCTGTAGAAATGTCTACTTTGTGGAGCCGAATGAGCTCCCGGTAACCTACGCCATCTCTCAGTTGGTCCAAACCCACTTCCAGGAGGAACTCGAGGAAAGACGGAAGGAAGTGCAAGAAGAGGAGAAGGAAAATAACACTAAGACAGTTCCGCTATTCTTTGACAAGGAGACAGATGGGTTCTATTTCCCGGGACAACCGTTCGGACTTCGAATGTTTGAACCTCGATACAAGACCCTCGTCCAAAGAGTTGCCCTTCACACAAGAGTTTTTGGAATACAAAAATCACCTGAAAGCACACAAGGTGTCATTGCCTCCTTGGAGCATGTAGAAGAAGGTGTTGGTGGGGATTACGTCATTGCTGGAAAAATAACTCATCGTTACAATGTTGAAGAAGGATCTCTTCGAGAAGAAGCGGACACCCAAGGATTACATGTCGCCAGGGTTCTCACTTTCGAAGATGACCACGTGCCCCAAGAAGCCGATACCCAAAATAGCATGCCGCCACTACAACTCGCAAAGAAATTGAGCGATACGATCCGGAGTACCTTTGAAGATCTGCGGAATAAGATAGGGCCTCATAATGCTTTTAGGATAACAAGACAGTTGGGGAATCCTCCAGTTCAACCGACTAGCATGTCGTTGTTTGGAATGGCAGCTTTTTCTCTCCCTTCTGAGACACGGAACTACTGCTTCCAGAGCACCGACCCTCTGCTACGGTTAAAGATCCTCTATTGCTTTTTGGCGAAACTCCAAGAAGACAAACAGAAGGCGGGGCGGATAGTGAATAATGTGGAAGATTTTTCCAACTTGGTAGAAGAAGCCAAGACTCTGCCTGAATCACGGATCGAAGATCTCGGCCCAGTCAGCCTGCGAGCGCTTGCTTTCTACGAGCACGGAGGATGGTCAGCCTTGCTCGATAAAACTCTGTATCAGCCGACGGTTTCTGATTCTCTCATCATTATACTTATCGCGGCTCTACTGTTATATCTGTTTAAGAATGGCTACTTCGGACCTCCTGCTGAGTTCTAAAATAATGTTAATGTTGTGGTATAATCAATTTTTCCTAGAAGAGATTTGCTTCCCTATAAAATCACGAATTTCAATGTATCTGTAGGGAATTAGTTAGCTGAACCTGTCAGGCGATTCCTGCGGAATGGCATGGCCTCGCTTACCTGGGATCTTCCCTTGAGGAGGGCTTGCATACTGTGACATGGTTTGCATTGGGAATTGCTACAATTCTTCCGATTCTGCAGCGAAGGGGAGTAAGAAGAGTAAGCAATGTGAGAGGCGTGGAAGCGAAGCCGGATAAACTTACCCTGGGTACGCATTGGCTCGCGGGACAATGTGGATAGACGGCAATGCACCGGATACTTTGGATGCCTCGCCTTCTGCGATACTAAGGCAGTCAGCATGTATCTTGGACATAGCGTCCACAAAAGCGTCGTTCAAATGCGCCAAAAACTGGTTGTTTTCCTCTAACTGTTGAACAGGTGCCGTAACCGAAAGATACGAACGTATGAGGGGCCATTGGGTATGACGAACGTAATTCGCTGCAAAGTATGAAACGCAGTAATGGTGGATATTTTCCATTTGGATTGTATACCGCAACTACCGTACCTAAGGGAGATCCTCGATGTGGCACAGAAATGAATACTACTCCAGCGCAGTTGTCCAGTAGTGGATTTGCCGTTGCTGTGTGGGAAATGGCACCTGAGGTCTCAGTATGCTGTCGATTGTCCAGTGCCAACTGTGTTTCGGTCAGCATCTCCTTCGTTATCAACCCACCCATACTATGTGTGATGTAGATAACTGGTCGTGTCTCGTTATATCCGACTTTTGCATGTTCCAGCTGACCCTTTACCCTCTCGGCAGCATTTTCCATTGAAAGAGTTGGTCGATAACCCTGTATTCACAAACGGATGGGTGTAACCATACAAGGTCAATTCCTTTTGCTTATGTACAACTTACGTGGCCCTCCCATAACCTTGCGTCGTATTCTATGCAAAGAATTCGGCACCTGATGTTATACTTTTGCAGTAAGTCATACGGAAGCCAAGACACGGGCCATAGGGGCATTTTCCTTCCATTGACCACGAGCTCAGCATCATCGTGTTTCCAAATTTCTCCTCTAGCCAGATGATCAAATTTTGAAGCAATGTGACTCCAATGAGAATGTTGAAGGACTTCAGCGTTCTCAGTATTTTCAGAACCCCTCGGTGACTGTACAATCGCCTCAGCGTCTTGTTCATCCCTTTGTTCGTCAATTTTTTCCTGAACCATCTTCCACAGCCCTAACATGTGATCATGTACTTTCAGCTTTGGGCATCTCCAAGTCTTCAAAGCGGTACCTTGCAAACCATGAATAAAGACTAGATCCACTGCACCGCCGCCTTGCTCGGCACCTCGTGTATTATCAACTAGAGGATACAACATGTCACCATAAAACGGTACATCATCAAGCTCCGTCGAAGATCCTAGCATGCGAGCACATTGCGCTAAGTTAATTGATGCCCGCCTGCTATGGCAGACAGTCTTAAGGTCAGAGGCCTGAAGAGTCTGTTGCAGGATCGAATGCCAGTCCTCGAACTCTGTTAACTCCCAGAGTTGCAATTCCCCAGGAGATGTGCAATGATACATCATATTGGCCAATATCCTAGTACAGTTTCGTATTAACTTCATGTTCGCATGTGACGCATACTCCCGTCTAGTTCCCTGTAGCCCTTCTTGTGATCCCTCATTTTCTGCAGCTAGTATTTCCTTCAGGACCGCTTTTGACAAGGACGGCAAGCCAATGTGGAAGCAAGGCAGGTTATGATCGACGGAATCCGAGGCAAACACCAATGCTTTAGACAACTCACACAATGAGTCCAAACCAATCTTTTGCACTGTTGGTATATGGGTAAAGTCAAAGTATGCAGGTACTCGAGCTACAGCAGAAGATCCTTTCCGCTCCGTCCTGCCTGCCCCAATCAGGGAAACTTTTCGCTTTATCGCCTCCTGTACAATGGTTGCTCTCTCCGCTTCCCCCGGTCGATTGATGCATTCGTTACCAATAACCTGTATATCGCTATGCGACAGTAAACGATTGCAACAATGGCAAGCCCACAACTGGACCAGCCGGGCAACTAACGGAGTAATCTCCCTAGAACGGCCCCTTAATTTATCTAGAATGTTATCCATAGTGTTTCTTAAAGAGCTGAGCATGTACTGTACAAAAGGAATTCCTGCGGAGCTCAATGCACTGTCCAATAACAGGAGAACATCCCATAATGGTGCTTCCGTAGCACCGTTGAGCATCTTCTGAACTTGGAAATACTCTGTGTCTAGGGGTGCACCAGTCATGGTCTGCTCGAGTGGTTCTTCCGCCTTTGCAGGCCTTGGCGCGTTACCGAACTTCGTAAATTCCATTGACGAGTCATGGATCCCTGTGATTGAAACTTGTTCCACAGTATCAACCATGGAGCGGAGACATGGGGAGATTTGCTCTTTATATTCTTTGAGATCGTCCTGGGAAACTAGCTTGACCAGTTCCAAGCACGCGTGCAAAACCGCTGTACAAGATAAATCATCCGAGGTCGTATCCGTCTTTATAATGTTTCTAAGATATTCAAATGTGTCACGACAGACCTCAATATTCTCTGAACTCTCAGTGCTGCCGAATGAGAGGTTAGTGACAGTTCGTCTTGCAGCTTCCATACTTAGTTGCGATACTATAGCGAGCTCTTCGGCAAGCCTGACCATCCCCTCATCGGTGTCACCCTCTGTGCAATACTTTCGCATTTCTTTCAAAAGCTGTATAACCGTCCAATGCACAAGTAAGATTTCGCGACCCTGGATGCCAGATGAGAAGACTGAACGCACTGGGCTTTCAGCCAGTATCGACAAAAGGGCTTTATATTCTGAAGAAGTACACGACCCCGATCCTAGCACCCGATCCAGAATGAGAGCGGTTATAATTGACGCTCGCTCTGGCGTGTTTGTTGCTATAAGAGCAGTCAGTAGGGTTTGGAAGTCCCAGGTGCACAAGGCTTTACCGTCACAATCTGTTTCCGGGATAGCAACCAGACACGATAGGAACTCTGCACGGCATTTAGCAGACCCTCCTGTCTTGGGGTCGCCTTCTTCCCTATCCAAATCTTTTAGTTTAGCAAATAAATTTTGAGAAACAAACGATGACAGACGGGAAACAATTATGTCTACTTCTGCACTATCACTTTCTAAGACTGTTTGTAATACCCGAGCAGGAAGAACCACCAGTGCCTCCTTCGCAGTAAGTGGATCTTCGCATAGACATTTAAGGCAGGAAATCTGTAAGATAGATACTCGGTTCCAAAACTAACACCATGAACCGTTGTGTAATGACCGTACGTACCACTTGCGGGAAGTACTCATCTTGAATAACTTCATGTTGCATGGCTTCGATAGTATGCTTCCACAAATTCGACTTAATGAGAATCTGTCGCCCTTGAGGGGTTGACGACAAATTGTGGACAAAACCGAGAATTCCATGCACCTGCTGAGCCTGGTCCAACCTTGTACGATATAAAATCAACGATGTAAGCATCGAGAACTCCAATTTGGCCATCTTCACCACGGTGGGAGGGTCTTTGGACAGGCAAAACAACCAGACCAGAGACCCGCTAGCCACAGAAATCCCAAGATACTTTGCCCATTGCTTCGGAGAGACACTTTTGAGCCTCTGGGTGTACGAAATGACCTCAGTAGAGCATTGCATGCGTTGAAAGAGCACCTGTGGAGGGAGCCATTTTGGCGGCTTTATACGGCGCATTGCAAGGATGAAGCCCATCTTCCCGAGCAAGGTCCGCTACCACTACCGAATGAATAAATCTAACAAAATATGTACATTGCGGTACCCACAATGCCGTATACTGCAGCGTAAAGGAAGACCGAAGGACAACTTCACAAAGCCGCTTAAGTTCACAAGTAGATATGGATGTCATGTTCATTGATGTTGCCGCTGGTGGTGCCGTTCGCCTTTGTGATTCCCCCCTTTGGTTACAACCATCTCTAATAACTCCCGAATGCGCGCCTCGTTCTTCGCTATCGTGGTTTTCATACCGGTTATCTTATGACGAACTTCCTCACATTTTTGCTCCTCTGACTGCAGCTGTGATTTATAGGGGATAACTTCCTCTTCTGTTTCCTTTCTTTCTTGTTGCAATTTAGCTGCAGTAGGGAAGAAAGTAGCAAAGATCATATAAGAGCACTTTAGGAGATGCCAGCTAGAGGTTTTACCTACCAAAATATTCTTCGTATTCAGATCGCCATTGGTTTAGCTCCATCCGCATATCATCCAAATCATCTCGGACATAGTCCTGCAATTAGCCATGACATTACGGAGTGAACGCAGCAAAGCAAGAACGAGAGCATCATACATACTAGGGACTTCCCTAAGGGATTCGTGCTTTGACATAGTTTTTGTATCGCCTCCCTTAACTTTTCAATATCTTGCACACTAAACCCAGAGCCTTCCTTCTTTGCTTTTATTTTGCCAAAACGGATACCACCTTCACCATCGTGCTTGGACTCGCTTGCATCATTTCCTTTTTTCTTAGTTTCGTATTTGCTCTGGGTCTGTAATATATCTCTAGTATGTTTACCTTTTCCAGCCGCAGCCATAGCATCGTCGGAAACTTTCTTATTATTTAGGTCAGCAAACTCGGATTCCCTGTCTTCGTCACTGTCACTGTCATCGGTGCCTTCTGCCATTACCCCGGCGGGCATTTCACCATCCTTTCTCCTTAAATCAGCACTTCCTTGTCTTGATGAAGGCCCTCCACTGCTAACTGATCCACTATCCTTATTACTCTTCGGGGGGCGTTTCCGAGCCGTCTGCGGACGATTGCTGGTGGAGCGAGAGTTTGAGGGCTGGACGACCTCTTCCTCTTCTGAAGCTGCTTCTTGCTTGGACTCGCTCTTCGGCGCAGCGTCTCTTTTCCGTTGCTCCGACCGTCCTTCTTGTCGATAAGCCGGTTCTGCTTGCTCCTTTACACTCTCTCGTGGTAATGGAGTTTCGAAGGTCTCATTATCCTCAGCGGTCTTCCCTGCTGAAGGCTCATCATTGTCCTCGGTATCCACAACTCCTGCTGCAACGGGACCTTCACCAATACCTGAATAGCTTTCTTTTTGATGTTCTCCACTACAAACTGATGTAACGGCTTCGTCAGCAGCACCGGACTGTGCAGCAATCGCAAGTAGTTGGAGAAGCATGTTCGTCTTCTCCGGCTCGAGTCCCGCCACAATTTTTGCAGGGTTTGCAGGAACAAGAGTCCGCAAATGTATCCCAACCACATCTACAAGCTGCGTAAGGAATTTTATCTTTTCCTCCTTTTGTTTCACATTTTGTGAGTCTTTCTGCTCTTCGGAAAGCAAGCCATTAGCAAACCCAGTATTTTGCTGGACCTGCGGGTGTACAGAAACGGGGATTTTTAGATATATCCGAGAAAGTACACTGTCTATCGAATGAATTAACAACGTACATTCATCACGATATCATGTAAGAACCTGATAGGAGGCTTGGACAGCAACTTGTCGGTCAGTTTCGGCCGTGTTATTATTTTACCAAGTAATTCCCGTGTAAGCTCATGCGAACCGTCCACTCCATATTTCTGCTTCAGGCAAAGCAAAGTGAACAAAATCGTCTCAGCACACGTGCAAAAGGCTAGCACCGCATACCTCTGGAGCGAAGAAAACATTGGTTTGGCGTTGTTTCTTTTTGGACGACCGGTGCCGCTCTCGTTCACCCGTATGACGACTTGACCTATCTGAGTTTTGCCGAGACATTCTGGATTGAGGACGTCGAGGAGGCTGCAAACAACCAAGTAAAAGATAAAAAGAGCGTGCGAGATTCTGTTTCTTTCTGCGGGGGTTACCGACGTACTTGTCCAGAAGGCTCTTCAGCTTCTGGCTCTTTAGCTTCGCCCCCCTCCGCAAGTGCAGAATCTTTTGGTTGGGGCATTGGAACAGACTCTGGTTCTGCCTGCTGATGTTGCTCCAGCTGTGTCCAATCATCTTCAGCGGCTTTCTGCTCCTCGGTAGCCGTGTGGTCCTCTCCCTGTTGCGTATTTTGTTGCTTGTATTGCGAAGCAGCTGTGGCCAGCGCCTGATACCAAGAACCAGCAGAGAACAAGAACACATGTCAAACCCTGTGTCATTAGCATTTGTACTCAGCGAAAGTAGTTCTCACCTGTAAGAGTTCATTTGTTTTATCGGGTTCATGTCCAGCCACGATTTTACTTGGTTTGACTTGTAAGTCCTCTCCTGAAGCTTCTTTGACCGCCTCTATGAGCTTGTTCAAATAATCCACCTTCTCGTGCTTATCCATCGACTTGGGTTCTAGTTCTCGTCCTTCAAAATATCCTTCCAAAAACCCTGTATTGGCTGAAACATTGGTCACGACGTCATGTAAGAATCGGAAAGGTGGCTTAGAGAGCAGTTTATCTGTCAATTTCGGTTTACTGATTAACGCCTCCAGCATCGACCTCGTCTGCTGCATCATCTCGGCACTCAAAGTATCACCCTCATCACCTCCTCCGGGAGCTTCTTGCTGCTGTGCAGGGCCACTACTCTTCTTGGAAGGCGATTTTTTCTGAGGTTTGCCGGAGGATTTGGTGCTTGATTTCTTTTTCGTTGTACTAGACATGGCCCTTTCCCCTCGACAGTACAGATACTACCTACTATGTCAATCAAATAAGCTGGAGATGGTCTTCGATAACAACCTCTGCAGGGGATATTCTAGTAAAAGGGGGTTAACGGCCGGGAAAGTCCAGAAGTTCTGGAGTCCCATCTTCAACGAGATTGTCTTCAGTACACATGCGTGTGTGAGTGTATAGGAAGAGGCGTAGCATATCAAAATGGTATTGTCTTATTGGCGGAAATATACACTGTTGAAACATGTGGTGTGGTGAGCTGAAGGAAAGCTGACCTGGAGGGTGCCATTTGAACTCGAATCATGGAGTGATAGAGGCCTTGTGGGTAATTGCAGCGCAGTATGGCCAACAATCAGGCTAATGGAGGAACGAATGTGGGATCCGGAGCGAGTATTGTCCCCGTATCCCAAGGAGAGGAAGATCGCCATGGAGACACAGAGGAGCCAGGGTATTATGTCGAGGAACAACTAACGAATGTTCATTACCTCCGTGAACTGAATAAGGAAGGTCAATGGACTGTCTCAGGGGCCAAAATGGGTAATGAGCTAAACAATATGCTAGATGAGAAGGTATGATCGTATAAGGGAATGCAGTGAAGCCCCTGTAGTATTCGTGAACTGGTTCTTTTGCAGCTGGATACGTTTTGGCAATCGGATGGGCTACAGCCTCATGTGGTCACTATCGAGTTCCACAAGAGGCAAGAGATAGATAGTGTGGCCTTTTATGTGGACTATAAAGAAGATGAAAGCTATACACCGCAAAAAGTAAGTTCTTTGTTGTTTACAAGTTTGCATTCAAAAGTGCTATCTACTTTCAATCACAGGTTCAAGTCACCGCTGGGACCACTTTCCAAGATATGGCGGCAGTGAAGACAGTTGAACTTGCGGAACCTTCGGGGTGGGTTAAAATACCGCTTGGGACAAAGGATGGTTGTATGAAGACGTTTATTGTTTGTATAAGTATCATAAGTATGCACCAACAAGGACGAGACACGAGGATTCGTCAGGCGAAAATCTTCAGTCCACGCAAGCCGCTCTTGCATGGGCAACTTCCTGTCCCTTTGACAACCCCCGAAGCACTACAGTACGCGTTTATTCGGTGAACGATAACAATCCTTCGTCTCGCCTCTCCGGAGAACGTTTGTATCTGGTTGGAACTTCGAAGTAGCTGAGGTCGCAAATTCAAATGCTTGGTCGATCCTCGACCACTGTACCAAGAAATGAACTGATCAAATAAATAAAAAATTTGGCTGAAAATTCCATGAGCAGGATTGTAGAAGCTGATTTAATAGCTGTGTCGTGTCTAGTGACGGAAGCACAGAGTCGTGAGTCATGGCGTCCATGGCCATCTACAAACTTTACAAACTTCAACCACGTAGCGTCAAAAAAAAAGATTGTTGTTGTACCATGGTAGTTAGCCAAGAAAACACAAACAGCAGCCCAAGCCGTCACCTTTGTGCGTCATTTTCTTGTTGTTAAGGGGGTAGAATAGCTACATGACCATTTCTTGCCTGTCATATACCTATATTGTATTACGTACCGAGGGGGATTCTTGTGTATATTCCTTCGAGGAGCCATGTGTAGAGGGTAAACATGAGCCGTGCTCCTGGGACGAACTACAACTTGAAGCCGGAGAACATGAACGGTAATGGCAGCCATGCGAACGCATACACGGAAGGCGGAGAACAATATAGCACCGAAGGTGCCCGGCAGAGGCAACAGAGCTTGGAAGAAGAGGCTGCGGATAGAGAGGGTCCCCGGAGAAGACGCCGTAGAAAATATCCTGACGGAGCCGTAGGCACCGGAATTGACGAACCAACGACAAACGGCGGCTATGCTGGGGAAAACGGGGACCATCACCGCGATAAGAGGAACGCTGTTCCTCCATTGGATTCTGTCCAAGGTTCGAGCACTACAGCGTCCACTCAGGGCTCTCCGGCAAGTGGGTCGATGGCACAGAGGGATTCCCACCACGTCGTCGAACAGCCGAAAGACCCGCACGGGTTACTCGGAAGTAAGATACCAAAAACAAGTCGTGACTGACCACTGTAGAGACAATGAATCCGATGAATACGTTGTATCCTATCTTGATCTGCAGACCGCGTTCGTGTGTACTGGCCATTAGACGACGCTTGGTACCGGGGACGGATAACAAATTACTCCGAGCAAGAAGATATGCATTTCGTCTTTTACGACGATGGCGATAAGAAGTGGTATTACTTGCCTTCAAGGCAGTTTATTTTAGAGAAAGGATACAAGGAGTGAGTTTTGCCTGTTGGTTGGTTGGAGTCGTGTTTAGGTTGAATGATGGTCGTCCGAATGAGTTTGCAGCGAGGTTGTTGACAAGACGGCATTGATCTTAGTGCATCAGCATAAATGGGAAAACATGACTATTCACGATTATGACGCAGCTGTTGGGAAACACATCGTTTCTATTAGAGGGAAGAAGAGAGGTAAGCTCCTGCGGGGGACGACGGTGGTGCAGACGGGAACCTCACATGGGTTGGTACTGTCGCAGAGATTTGCCTAGACGAATTTCCTGTGTTATGGACTGCGGAACCGCAACTCTTCCTTCAGGACGGAAAAGCCACCGAAAACATGGATATCACCGAACATCCAGACCACTGTTGCTTCGATGCTGTCTACTCTCCGACACCCATGTCCGGTACGGAGCATGAAAAGACGCTCGACATTACAGACTGCACGTATCCTCTTCACTCTTCCAACAAATCGGGATTGGAAGAGGTACCCCAATCCTCGCTTGAACGTTTATTCTCGTGTACCCGGACTCGTTCCGTTGCCTGGCAGACCTTGTTAGGGCGAAGAGTATACACCCTAAACAGGCGGCGATCAAGCTTAGATTGCGGGGTGATAGTTTCTTATGAGGAGCAGAGTGGCGCCGTACGTATCGTTTACGACCATGAAACCCTAGAACATAACATTAAGTATGTAAAATCTATTGGACGGGGTATGCATTTGTCGAGGAAAACTCCGTATTCAATCGGCTGCAGGGAGCTCGAATTCGCGTTCGAGGGCGACACAAATTACGGCTCCATGGCTGTGCCGACCAATGAGTTTTGTGGAAGCCCAACGGGAAGGCTTCGCCGGGGACTGGTCGGCTTGGAGAACTTGCAGAACACATGCTATTTCAATTCCATTCTGCAATGTCTTGCTCATACGACACCTCTGGCTACGTATTTACTATCGGGACTTCCGTTTCGTGCACATTTGAACATGCACAGAAAGTAAGCAGCTCAGCGTTGATTATAGTAGATTCCACCCCTCAGCATAACGGTGCCGCCACTTACCTCTTATTGCTTTACGAATTATATCAGATTTGGTTTAAATGCACGGTTCGCCGAAGCCTTTGCCGCTCTGTTGTGGAACATGTGGCTTGGAAAACGAACATGTATTGCACCCGTTTGGATCAAATCGCTTTTGACAGAAAAGGTGGGTCCTAGGTACCACGTTGCGTATGCACTCGTTAAGGAGTGACAGTAGATCTCTCGTGTGTTCCAATGCAGGACCGAGTGTTTCATGGAGTCGGGCAGCAGGATGCACACGAGGCCTTAATGGCAGTAGTCGACGCCCTTCACGAAGACATGGCGCGAAAATACCGTATCCCAATCGAGACTCTGGATCATGAGAACGTAATTACTTACTCTGTAGATCCTCATCCTTCATTTTGTGTATGGACTGTTGGTGATTCCTGTTCAAATCATAAATTTTCCAAAATTAAAGGTGAGTATTAGGAGCAATGTTGTTTATGTACCTTTGCTATTCACTAATGTTTATGGCGCGTCGCAGAATGTAATGAGATCCCTTTGTCGAACGGAAAGCGTTTCTACCAGTTTGTTATGGACATACCAAGTTTGAGAGTACCTCAAGAAACCATTGAGTTGGAAACGTCAATCATAAAGCAAATGTTTTTCCTCTATACGGTTGTAGAGCGTCAATGGGATGTTCTAGAGCCGGCGAAACGTGGAAAAGATCCTAAACACAGTGGCTCTAAGAGTAAACGCAAAGAAAAGTCTGGACTGCGATCTTGGTTAATGAAGAAGGTCTTTAGAAGGGAGAAGAGGAGCGGTCAGGTAGAGAATGGGCAGAAATCATCCTTACACGAGTCTGACCAATTGGGCCAGCAGTCTAATTCGGGTGAGGCGGTAGTCTTGACCGACGAAGAATTGTTGTCAGATGACCTTCAGTTAGGGCCAGATGATGGAGAGTTACTACCCCCGTTACCCGTATCTTCCACGGTGCAACCTGAAGCATTCTCCTCATATTTTGCTCGTTCGCTCTATTCTCTCTTTCCTACCAGCCAACTATCTTCACATCAGGTCATGGAAGTGAAATATTCCGGGGAAGAATTGCGTGATATTGACTCTCTAGAAGAATGTCTTCGAGCTTATTTTTCACCACATATTACCCATAAAGTGGAAAATGAAGAGGATAAGCAAAAGGGAGAAAAGCGTTACCGCTATGGATTGGCGAAGACATGGCTGTTACCCCCGCTGCCCCTAATTCTCATTGTACAGTTGAACCGCTTTCAATGTGCCCCTCCTTCGCTAGATACTAACGACGTCTCCGATGGCAACTGGCGGCTACTGCCTTCCCGTTCATTGAATCACAGTCTCAGTGAGTACATATCTCCCTCTGGTGCCGATGATTCGGGGACTGCTGTAGGAGTGGGTTCCGAGCAAAATCGTCCCGATACCGCGACCGCTAGCGCAGATTCTGAAAAAAGCAAGCCAACCCAAACAAGCAAGTCGCAGCACCATCTTAACCCTCGCAAGCTTACGCACCCCATTTCGTTCCCTCTTGATGATCTAAACTTGGATGAATTCGTAGCTCCCTCCCCTGTGAGGAAAGGCGCTTGGGCGAAGCGCATCCGGAAAAAGCTGAAAGAGTCACAACAGCGTGACAGGGTATCCGAAGAGGGAGACAACGCCTTGCAGTCGTATCCAATTCAAGTTGAAGATATAGAGCCACATGATGAAGATACACGTTATGACTGTTTTGGGGTCGTCTGTCACAGAGGCCGAATGGAGGGTGGACACTATATTGCATATGTTCGCTACGGGGCCACCCAGCACTTGGACGATTCCAGCTTCCTCGCACCGGGATGGCTACGTTCCCGTTGCGGGTTTTCTTCTAATCTTGGATTTCCTTTTGAACTTGTCGAGGCTATTGCTCGGGGCAATGCGGAACATGTACACGAACTGCGCGTAGACTCTGGTACCCTAGAGGAACGCGAGCTTCACGGCACCTGGTACCTTGTTGATGACTCGTTCGTAGAAGAGGTAGATAGAACCGAAGTTGAAAAGGAGAAAACCAGGTCCACAGCTTATGTTCTTTTCTACGCAAGGAGATCTGGATGAGATACGACGTAGTATGGTTAAAGACTCTTATTCATTATTCATGTCAGTAGACTTGAGGGAGCGGGGAGCGCTCTCCAAATATACATAAATGTTTCTACTGTATGGGTCAAGATTGTGTCATGCTCCATAATACCGATCTACTTCCTATAGTAGGAGTACGTAGACTCCGGCAAGTCGTAGCGTGGCTCTGCATCGCGCATCCTCCCTCTGGAGTTCGAAACACGGACATAACTTACCCCGTCAGAGGGAGTACGACGGAATCAAAAGAAGTAGAATAGTTCCGAACTCCGTAGAAGAACCGAATTGTGCACCTGCCTCCACACGCTTTCAACTATAGAAGAATGCAGGTTCTCCCTACGTCTGCGAACACGGAAAACAACTGGAGGTTCTTGATGACTACCCAACTTCCATTCCAAGCACCTCACAGCTGTTTGGCTCCCGTCAATTACTCCACCAGAATCTCATGTCAAAGCCGATGGATTTCCACCAGGAACAAGTGGACTTCTTGTAACTGTTCACATTTCTAGCTTTCACAACGCACTGTTGTTGCTTCGAAAGCGTGGGAAGGCGATGGCAACCGTCAATTGTATTTCCTATAACACCGACATTGTATGAAGATGGGAATCCTGCTACGTCATTGATGGCCAGCCAGCCACTAGGACTGTCAGGGTCCAATCTGCCATCGTAGCTTAGTTGGGTCCAAGCACTTCGGACTAACTTGCCATATTGGATGTCGCAACTCTCAGGCGTATAGGAGGGGAGGCCCAGGAGTGCCGAGTATATATCATATTGGTTGATCGCCGCAAAGAGTTCGAACGTATGGAATGCGAAACGATTTTGGTAAAATATGTCTGCATGTTCGTTGAATCATCGTAATAAATCGCACTCTGGTCGCTTTGTGGAACTGCGCATCTAGCTTACCCAAGTTCCACATTGGTTTCTCAGGGCATTGACTCATCACATAACTATATACTGGAGACCTAAATCCTCTGGCGGCGGCCATTGCCACTTCCATATTACCGCACGATACTCCATAGTCAGTTAGTATGGAGTCATACGCTTTCTGTGGACCACCGTTCTCCATCTCCTTCGAATAAGCACTGAGGATATGTTCACCGACATCGTCTCCCCAGGGACTGAAACTGTCGTTCACTAATTTCGAGAAATTGCTCTTCTTCATACCCCAAACTACCTTGTTCGGAGAGAGATCTGGCTCCTGTGCCATGGTGCCAACAATAAATGGGACATCTATGGTTCCCTCTTCAAGTGCACTAAGCAAATCCGTTTGGACAACTCTACCGTCGACAATGGCGACTCCTGAATAAGCAAAGGCAAGAATAGTTATACCGCTTAAGACGCAAAACATGCATATGTGCGCGTACCTGCAGCATTGAGACCTTTTGGGTCATGTGCGGCCTCGGAGGGTGGAAATCCCCATAGTCCTTTCGTGGAGTCCCAAGAGGCAGGAACAACTTTCTTAATTTCGTCGCTGCTCTTGTTTTTCATGCACGCCACAGTAGCACCGGGATCATTCTCCTTGAGGCAATTGAGTTGCTTTGGAATATCAGCATTTTGTTTTTCTGCCTCGACCAGAGTCATTGTGAGGTTGGGTGAACCTGACAAACTGATTGCGTGATGGAACAGGCCACTGGAGCAGAAGTAGAAGCGTCTCTGTCAAACTGGGAACAGAACCGGGTAATTGACTGTGTGCAGTTTTCGTACCTAGAGGCAGGAGAAGACAATAGCGCGAATATACTGGTACCACCAGAGCTTTGGCCCAGCAGTGTAACACGGTTAGGATCTCCTCCAAAATGCTCGATGTTTCTCTGAATCCATCGCAGTGCCAGTTGCTGATCCTCGAAGCCATAGTTTCCAGATGACCCTCGCGAGGAAGTCTGTCAATAAAAACAGCACTGGTGTAGATGGTAGCAAGTCTAGGAAACGCAACAAGCTTACTTCAGTCAACTCTCGGGTTGCCAAGAATCCAAACAGGTTCAAGCGATAATTCATGCTCACAGCGACAATGTTCTCTTTCTCTGCCAAGTAATCTAAAGGATACAAGTTCGTCCTTCCTCCTGTTAAATCCCCTCCATAGATGAAGACAACCACTGGTTGCAACGAAGTTTGTGATTCATTCACCTGCGGCAACAGCCCCAGGAATTACAATCCGTGATCAGTGAAAGTTCGAGGTAGACATGACGAACCTGTGACGGAGGCATATTGCTGGACCACACATTCAGGTAGAGACAATCTTCCTGTCCCGCGCTGTCGAAGGGATCTCCCTGAACGCAATACGGCCCATAATCTTTGGCGCCCCATACATGGTTTTCCCAGCATAATCCCGCCTCTTTGCGCGAAGTCGGCGATTCCCACCGACGTTCTCCCGTTGGAGGAGCTCCATAAGGGATCCCCTTGAACGATGCCACATTCGTGGAAGTGTTTAGAAGGCCCTCGACGCGACCGCAGTCTGTATCTGCTTGAATGGGCGTGGTAGACGAGGACGAGAGTGCTGCGGCACTCCCAATGAGGAGGACGACACAGATGCCTATCCAGAGCGAGTCACCACCACAGAATGCCGTCCTCATATGTTTTTTCTTTATTCTTTTCTACATGGAACAGAATTTGAACAGTTTGAGCTCAATGCATTGTGCCCGACAACAAGTCAATTTAGGGTGGGACAACTACTGTTACAATCTAGTAAGTACCAATTGGCTTCCAAAAGCTCGATTGGTGAGTTACGTTAAGTTTTGCTAAATTCCAAAGATGGGCGAACTTAACAAACTACTTTAAAATTTGTGGTATTGCATCAACTCAACAGCTGGCGTACAGTGTAATAGGGTGAATAGGACATGAAATTCACACCTGCCTCCAATCAATTTTCATTGGTTGCGGCCACAATGGGCAAACAGAGTGTGCTGTAGCTGGACACAACTCGATGGTACGCTTGACAAGAGGCGAAAAAATTATTGTGTGCACTTAGAAAGCTGTGAAGCTCCTGTATAGTTACTGAGAGGGACTCAAGCATCGTAGAATTAAGCTAGTGCTCGATGTTCTATTGCAGCCCTGCCCTGGAAATCGGTTCCTTCATCTTTCGGCTGATAACTGCATTGATTCTGAATTACTCTGAGTATTACTATCTGATCCATCTGCCACCGCTTTTGTCGTAGCATCCTCTTCTCTCTGTACATCAATGTTCCACTTTTTTGCGTTCTCCAGATAGTATCGCTTATCCACGGCAAGTCTGTTGTTGCCTGGCTCCATCGCTGTCGAGTTATTCTGTTTAGTAAAATGATGAAAGTACATCCCATATAATATAGCCACCACTGTGGCCCCTTGAAAAAGTACACGGTAGCGCATCATTCGGAAGGAGGTCTTGGAATCGCCCGAGTACAACGCCTTCAAGCCTCGTCCAAATACTCCCACTACGAGCACCAGACCTGTGAAAAGCACGTATATAATCATTCTCTTCTCAAAAACGTGACATCCCGTCGAGCCACAACAAATTCCTCACTTACCAATCGGCACCAGAGGCTCCTCCAGGAAGCGTCGTTTGGCTTTCATCAGCGCATTTTCTTTCTGTTTAGGACGCCTGGACCCCTCCATTGTATGCGTCTGTATTTTAAGCGTCTTGTTACAGCTCAATCAATATTGGTACTGTCAACCATGCATGTACATTTAGACCAGCCTATCCACCTGACGTCAGGAAGACTTCAGCTGACTGGATCTGTGAACGTGTTACTTGCTCGGGAATTTGTACCCAAGTATTCTATAGCAAACGGAAAGGGTCCTTACACTACTGAGAGTAAGTCCAAAAAATGGCGGATGGAAAATTCCGAATACTAGTGGTGAATCATTGCATTGGGCTTGAGCAATAACGGTTCCATCCGTAGGTATTTGTGGCTTTGTTACAACTACTGTAGTTTGCCCTGCCGAGACGATAAGACTACGGACAAAGATGAACTTCGTCGGAGTGCACACTCAGACTTCACTCCTCATTATTGATAGTCATGTCGGTCTAGTCAGACTCACTATCGAATCCGTCTTGCTCCCGTATCTCTTCCCTCATAAGATTCAAAAATTCATGGTAGTCCGTTGTCGCTAGAAGAACATTAACAATAAATTTGTGATCATCGAAATCTCCGGATTCGTCGTTTTGTAGCTGCAACATTGCTTCGGTGCATTGAAGGGGAGCTGAGCCTCCGAGGGATCAACACTGACAGGTGCTTACCATTTCACACATATTGACAAAATCCTCCTTGGATATGTTATGTTTGTCCAAGAACTCTGCGATAAATTCCATTTGTATTTCACTGATAATGGAACATCAATTGCACCAGTTTAAAGCTTACCATCTAGTCTTCTCTCTGCCATCTCAACAAATTTGAGGTAGCTATTGTAGTGTCTGCAATACCTTGGAATGGTACGTCTGAAAGGAATCAACCAAAGGGATCGGAAGTATTCAACATACTCGAGACTATGCTCCTCCTCATCATGTGCCTGCTCCTTGGAAGCATTACGGAATTTCGGTGCCTCCTCTTTAACAAATTGATGGAACTCCTCTGCGTGAGTAACAGGATACACGAGCGTTAGTTTGCACCACAAGGACTCTCCACAGTTTCGGACCGATAGACGCACCTTCCACGGATTCGTCAAAAAATGATTCCGCAAAATCATCCAATACAGCACGGTCTACAGGGAAATCATCGTCATCATCTTCCTTGGACGCCATGATACCGCTCTCGTGGACTCTGTTCACTACAAATACAAGCCCAAGGGCTCTGGCGATAGGGACACGACACACGAGGATGTAAATTAAATATAATGAGCTCAAACACTTTCTGCAACGTCTCAATGAATGTAAACCCATCAAGATAAGCTAAATGAGTCCGCGGATACGTTGAAGTTGAAGTTCGTTGTATACAGCAGCCGCCACGCTGAGCGCTCATGTATGGAGATGGAGTTCATCATTGTCAGGAGGATGGTTCGATTGTTTCAGAGAGATGTGATATCTGTCCCTTTGTATATGGACAGAAAGACGCTCCTTGTACAGCGACTTTATATACATTTGTGAAGCTCGCTACTCCTGTTTTGTGTGGTTTTTTGGCGCATCTGTCCTCCAGAAGCTGTATACACGATCTCTTGCAAATTCAGAACCGGGGTGTATCATTTGGTTTGCTTTTACGAATCACCATCAAGGGTGGCTTTGGTTTGACGGCGTGGTTTTGAGCCGGTTAACCACAAACACGATGGACTCGAGGAGCCAGGCCCAGCGGTGGAGCCGCATTGATGATGCTCTAGAAAACACCGAAAGAATACTTCGAGAACGTTCAACGGCATCTTGGAGAGATACGTATGTATACCCCACTGTGGGATCACCTGCCGAGTACGGGCCAGCAGACACATACGGTCCCCCGGTTGGTTTCAATACCTCAGGGCACTTAAGCGGAGCACATAGCGCAGGAGACAACCATAATGAAGACGAAGAGGAACCCGCCAAAGATCCAGATACGCTGTATTCAATCTTTCGAGAGGTCGAACAGCGAGCAATGAAAGAGTTTGATGATACTTTCGATTCCATACTCCAGAATGTTTATGACTCTACCCGACAGAAACGAGAGCGAGGAACAAGACTAGTGAGTGGTCTCGCCAAATGACGACATTATTCTGAAGCTTTGGCTTGCGAAGACGATTTCCTTTCGTGGTGTTCTTGTTCCCTCTGGAATATAAACTCCGTAAGAGCATTTTCTTTGCTCTTCGCTTCATTAACGATCCACACCACCGTTGCAAACAGATGCGGATCTGTGGCGAACTTCCAGAGAAGAGATGCTGCGCTGGCTTTTCCTTGTGAAAACGACAGCAATGAGACGATACGTTTTATCATTGTGCTGCAAAGAAAGAAAAATATGCCAGAAAATGCTTATATGCAAGGGGTTGAATGAAGCTGCACATACCAGGAAAAGTAGAATGAACCGTCTGCAGCAGGAGGTAGTATGGAATTGATGATTTGTTGATGGAGAGGTCGTACTACATCATTTTCGGACAGAGTACTCCCTACACTCGGCCGGTACATGCTCTCCGACGCCTGGCTTTTCAATTCACCAAGCAGGTTTTCATCTTCACACACAGTCCTTAGTAGGCCCATACGATCCACATCAGTCGTTTGGTTCTGTATCTGCTCGCACAAATTCGAAAATGCAGTGCTAGAAATTGGCTCTAAAGAAGCCCACCAACAGTACCTAACGAGTACTCTCCCTTTTACAGGCGTTATCCACGAAGGAAGGTGCAACGCTTGCACCGGGAGCTGCACATTGTCTATCCAGATCTTGGATATACCTTCATACTGCTTTAAGGCATCTCCAACGATTAGCTTATGAAATTTACCCCAACGTTTCGCCAACTCCTCTCCAGAAGTTTGCTCGCTGTACAGCCACTCTACTCTGGAGTCCTCATTGGCTCGAAGTTGCCTGCTGGAGCTGCTCGCCAAGGGAGACACCCTGCCTTGTGCCTTCTTGTTGCTTACATCGTGGAACACCCGGAACGCGTCACGCCACTGCTCTTCCGCAAACTCTGCCCTTTCCTGCTCAACCTTCTTTAGTGCGCTCTTCAGCGTCGAAGGCTCAGTCTTCAAGCTTCTACCATACGCTGAGCCCTTTGATCGAAGACGTAGGGACTCGAACAGCTCCTTATCATGCTGTTGATCAAGATCAAGTTGGAGCTCTTGAAAATGGTAAGGCACATCATGAGGTGCTGGTGAAATAACCACCTCGAGTACCCTTTTATATGTCCCTGTGTCGGCGGTTTCATTCAGTGGAGGAAGTTCCGCATCGAGTCTGCACTGCTCATGTACTCTGTGTAACAACGTGAATATCCCTTCGGTAGAAATGTCGTCAACCTCCTCCTCCAGTTCTATTATGAAATACCCTATGTTCATGCGCGTTTCCTCCCTCATTTTGGAGAGTAAGGTTGAATGTACAGAATTCCTCAGATCGAGAAGATGTACCTGTTGTCGAGGTATGGCACTAGCGGATGAAAACCAGGACGCTTGGATTTCTAGCAACCAACTAACTTACGCTTGCATCCATAATACGACATACTTGGCATACGTAATCCATTTGAACCACACCTTGGGAAGGAATCTTCCAATTTGAAGAGGATTTAAGTGACCCTGCGGCTCTCCAGGTGTGTAGCGAGATAGTTTTCCCGTTGTGCTTAAGTTTTCTCCAAGGTGCCCCCTGGCTCCCAGCCGTAGTGAGACGGTCACCGTCCTCTAATACGTGTAACAACGACGATTGCTCCTGCTTAATTCAGACAAAATTAAGCGAACTGGACACACATCCGCTACCAGTGTGAATGCAACTTACAGATTCTTTCGACAAACTAAAACGCAATGTTGCGCAGAGCGACAACACTGTTGATGTATATTCAATGGCTGTTAAAGTGCCGTCTTCTTCGAGAACCCTCAGTATCTGCAAACACGTAGCACGCGTGCCACATGAAGAATTTGAAACGTTAAATCCCGGACGTACTTCGTCCCATGAATTTGCCTCTGCAAGGTCGGTTACTTCCAGCGGCTGGGTCAACACACCAGAGTTTAGTCGAACCCTCTGCAAGCTACCTAGGCCCTGGGATACCACGTCATTGATGCACCATTTATTTACGTCGAGATACTTGCTACCTACAAGCATTCTTCACATACCACGATCTCCAAAGATTTCAAAGCTCGCGCTAAGCATTTATGGTCCTTATGTCCACCCTCTAGAAGAATTCGGAGGCAAGAGCTTGGAAGCTCGTCACCATATTGTTCTTCGCAGTCGGAAAGGTGAGCAGAAACCTTCTCATCGGCCGTCCCCTCTTCGGAACGATAAGACGTTTGCTCTTCTTCACCAACTTCCACTTCAGGAGTTTCACCCACGTCCATTTTGGCCTGTGACGATCTCCGCGAACCTCCCAAAGCGCTTGAGGGTTTGGAAACTCTCTTAGAGACAAACTCAAATTGAAGGAATTTGGGAGACTTTAGTTTGGCCATTACGCTCTTGTTAACTGCATCCTCATAAGCAGTCTGGGAACTGTTCGAACACCTTTCCAGTAGCAATGTTTTAACGTACTGGAATCTGGGATGCTGTATTTATCCATTTCTCGCTGCCCTTGCTTCAGTACAAACCGATTCCGTAATTTAGGATCATTCCATACCCCGCTGCCTGTTTTTACCCGCATAAGTAATAGGTTAGCAACGATATGGTCCCGAGGTCGATCCAATTGGAGAGCATAGTGTCCTGTGCGGTAAAGCAGCCCAGTACTTGTAGGGGTAGATGAAAGCCAGAGCCGTTAGGTGGGGGATATAATCCTTACCATCGGGAAAACTGATATCATGAGAAACTCCAGTGCTCCATTCAGGTCGAGGACCAACTTCTACAACTTCCACATCGTGAGGAGAAGGCAGGGTACTCCGGAAAGGATATCTCGCATTCTGCGAGAGCATGGACTCAGGTTTTTGGTTTGCAACGCCAATACACGTATAATGCAGGGGATTAAATTCAAAGGAATTTGTGTACACACCTTGTTATCGTGCACGACGACATGTTTCCGGGCTGTGTCAGAGGCTTCCGTATTAGTAAGGCCAATGTTCGTCACACGATATCCGTTAGCGCCAATAGAATCTAATACTATCGATGCTGTCAAATGAGCACAGGCGAAGATTACCTGAAGCTTCAATCACTAAGCAGATACACCAGACCGCTTACCAGCATAGCTTCCAATCGGGTTACTGTTGAGGTCTAAGATTTCGAGTTTCTCGTTGTAACGTAGCGCGTCAGCAATCAACACTCCGGCTATACCTGATATTCGGCAATTGCTTAAACTCATTTCCTCAATAACCTTATTGTAAAGCAAACAATATGCGACCGCAATTCCTGCCTCTTCGCCAAAGTTATTCCAATCTGTAGACACAATTCAGTCTGAGCACAAGTCAAAAATGACAAAATCGCAACTTATTCGTACCGAAATAAAGACGCTTCAATGCGCTGTTAGTGGAGACAACATAAAAGAAAGAGGCCAAAGAAGCCTTTGAAAACATGTTCCATCCTAAACGGAGAGTCGAAATGAAAGACGCCCCCTTGGAAGATAACCAATCGCTAATAGCTGCTAAAGATCCATCCCTCAGTTTCTGTCCGCTCAAATCTAGTGATATCAGATGATTGGCCGCCTTTAATGACAGTAACGTCCGGAGTGAAGAGCTGATACCGTCCTCCATTTGATTATCGGATATATCGAGAGTTTCAATGCCACCGTGTTTCGAAACGGCGTCAATGATATACCGTCCCCCTTTGGTACACAAATGGTTTTTGGACACATTTAGCCGCTGAAGTTTGCAACCCTGCTGAGCATTCCTCTCAATAGCCGATGCTATATAGGATGCACCTTCTTCAGAGATTTGATTATCTCCAAGGTCGAGGTGTTCGACAGTTGCGTTTAAAGCAAGAGCTTCCGTGAGAGCATACACATCAGAGTCCGTCAAACTCCAACCCCTCATCACGATACTCGAAGTACCCAGTCCATAGAGCACTCTAGGGAGAGGAATGGTGAACGTTTCTTCGCATACATTCAAGTACTTTTCTCTGCTAATTGCTTCGATAGGCTGCTCTTGGTTTCGAAGAATCCGCTTAGATGCTACCAAAGTCTTGGTCAACTCATTTATTCGATGCGCTTCGGCCGCTGTAGACGACTGATTCGATTCAATGTCTTTCTTATTTAGGGACAAAAGAGAAAAGAAATTCTTCCCGAAGCGTGCAGCATTCCATCGTGCCAACTCATGCGAACGCGAGAGTCCAAGCTGCCTGCGGCGAGGATCTGATCTCGAAGTAGGACGTTCATCGTCTTCATCTTCCCCTAGTTCATCGTCTACATTTTCGGCATAAGTGCTGTACTTTGAGTCCATCACAGCCTCATCAATTAACTTCGCTTCAAACAAGTCCTGATATTTTAACCTCTGGGCGTTAACCGCAGGTATGCCCGCATTGTATAACTGCGGTATATCCTCTTCCGCTTCCCGATAAGACCGTTTTTCTTTAGTTTGTGCTTGGGATACTTCGGGTTTCAAGTCGTAGCGAGCCGTGGAAGAAGGCTCAAAAAGAAAAGCTGAGGATTGTTCCTCCACTGTAACTACGGGAAGCGACTGCTCCTGTGCAAGAGAGTAGGCTGTTTTGTTCGCTTCCATTTCTTTTTCATCACCTAATGACAGGTCCATGTCGGATTTAAACTCCCGTTCTATGGTGGTAACACTACGCGCCGTACGCCTTCCTGACTCATCAGCGGTACCAACTCTGTTGCCCTTCTTAATTAGCCGATGGTATTCTCTTCGCCCGCCCACAGCCTGTTCTAGTATATCCAGTAAGTTCTCAACCGTACTGAGCTTCCCAAATACATCATACAGCCGCAAGGCGGATTTAGAACTCACTCCACTTCGGCGAAGTATTTCAGGGTAGTTCCATTCGTTTGCAACCGATATGAGATAGAGACGGAAGAGTCCATCCACAGTGTCGGGTAGCGAGTAGTATTCTAAGCATTTCTTGGCAGCCTGCAAGACAAGAATTGAATGACTCGAAAGGGTCATTCACACGGGATAAGTAACATATTTGGTGTACCCACCTTGGCATCGTACACATCTAATTCCAACGCACGACGAGCATCGAGCTTTTGTTTCCGAAACCGATATTTCCCTGCTAGGCCAAACTTTTCCTCCTGTGAGAGGGGCGTATCGAAACTGCACGCACGGCATGTGGATAGTAAAATACCTCCCTGTGAGCTATTGTTCGTACATGTATGCAATGAATGGAATTGCGCACCCACCTCTGCTTCCAGAATGGCAGCAGAAACTCGAGCTTCTGCTCCTCCGTTGACGATTTCGACATAGTTCCACCAAGATGACGGACGGATGGGCTATATACTCCTCAGCGAACGGAAACGCATCCTACCACTTATTATACAGCCTCTAGCGAGGTAATTGCCATCTGATCGGTCGCAGTTTTTAGATTGTTGACGCCCTATTCTCCCATACACTGAACGCTGTCGCCTGTAGTTACTTAGATAAAATTGTGCATAAACATAATCATCCAATCCGCCCGTAATAAGAGTGTATGACACTGTATGGGTCCCTGTGGACGTCAATATCGCTCCATACAATGTTGCGACCTACTGCCGTTTGGTGCCGTTAGTGGAGAATCACAATTGAACGTGACACATTGGACATGTGTGACACGTAACAATTAACGGCTTGCTCCATAGTCACGGAGTGGATGCATACAGTGCCACGTTCTGTAAAAATGTTAATCATTAGGTACTATTGTGCTCGATGGCCGCTACCGCAATGCAACGGAACGAGCCACAAAAAAATTCTACACAGTCACTACTCTGCGAGAACATTACTTGTGTCCCGCTTGTGTTCCTGCAGTTTGAGGCTACAGAACGCTTGGGCAGCTTTGGGGCCTACAAGCAGAAAAATCTATGCACCTGGTGCTCCCACTGTCTCGTACGTATTTCATCGAAACTTTTCAGAAATTGCGGCGACTAACTGATCTTTTGAAGGGAGGGGAGGAGACTGCAATAGTAAAGGAGCTCTGAGGGGAATAAAATCGCCCTCTCCAATTTCGGAGTTCTCCCTTTGTCCGGGAGCATCAGACGCTGCAGAGAGGCTCAATGGAGGAGGCATGTCTCCCGTAGGTTGATGTGAACCAAACAGTGGAGAGCCGGTTGACGCGGCAACTGCGACACTATTGTCTAGTGTGTCGTCTGTCTGAGGTGGCAGTTGGTGCATAACGCCACCTGCGACCGAGCTCGCTTGAGACTCCCATACTTCCCAGTCGAGTAAGCCTCGAGCAGAAGCGAAAGTAGGGGTGTCCGAAGGAGCATCCAGAGATGGTGGCGCCAAGCTATTTTCTACAGACGACCTAGACACCAATCTCCACTGGGTAGGGTCACCCTTTCCATAATATATTTCAAGCAAAGCATCCTGCTCTCGAAGAAGACGGTAAGCACTCAAGACAAAGTAGGAGATTCCTGCGGGTGGTGCTTCATCTTCTTGCATTGCTCTGTCAAGTCGCTTGGTGCGAAACGAGTATCGAAACCACCCTGTGACCACACCTTGAATACTTTGCAAGTTCTCACGCTGGTATGAGCGACTTAAAAATATCAACGTACCTGTCTTCACACCATGACGCCAGTAACCTCTCTCAACCAGTCCCGAAACAGATGATATTTTGCAATGTCCGTGAGGGCGACCAGAGTTCCAACTCTGCGTGGGATGATTTCATCACTGCGACCGACACAACGACCTTCTAGAGATGCACGGACTCACCCCCTTCAGCCTTGGGCTGTCCCGCCAAATATATACCCCATTCCCATGCCTGGCTCCACCGACAAATTCACCAATGTACTTGTCCCCCACGCGCTCGTAGGTTTGAGTACCGCGACCGCTGCGAAAATGGGAAGAGGTAAGTCTACAATACTCATGACAAGCACAACGTAGGCACCTACGTTGGAGTCCCATGGTCCCATTCCCCAAAGTATGTAGTCTCGTTCGCAAGATCTTCCTTCAATCCTGTGCAATTGAATACGAGATGACTGCAAACGAGCAAACCACAATGCATTTCTAAGTGTCTTACTCACCTCTTCCGTGCATCCGCCCATGTTTCCATGTACCGCTATACGAGCTTCCATCGGCAAACATATAATGCCCAAAGCCGTGGCGCTTGTTTTCGTACAGTTCACCGGAGTAGAAGTCACCATTGTTATATTCTTGGATTCCTTGACCTTCCATCTTATCATCGAGGAAATGGCCTCTGTATACTGCTCCATTTGGTAGGCGCTTACAAGCCGAGCCACATAACCTACCGCCTTTCCATTCACCTTCCACGGCTGTTTCCCATAATCAATATGTTATATTCAAGTCCGGGCATTCTGTCCACACATCCGAAAAGTACACTTACATTCACCATGAGCCCACGTGTATTTCCCAAATCCCTCACGATCATCCTGAGAAAAATAGCCTTCATACGTATCTCCACGACAGAATATTTTCCTTGCTGCATGATCAATTAGCTCATATTGCTCCTTGCATAAGATCTTTATGAGCGTATGCTTACGTACCATAACCATGAACAAGTCCATCACACCACTGGTCAGACACCACCTCATCCCCGTTTGCTAGTTTCTTGGTAGCACTTCCGCTCATTTTGCCGTGATTCCATTGCCCATCATATACGTCCCCGCAAGCAAAATAAAAGGTACCATTTCCATGCATTAAGCCTTTCTGCCATTCGCCTACATATTTATCGCCGCTATTCATAAACAAGTACGTCCCTCTGTGCAAATACAGCCAGTGTATGTACTGCACCTGCTTAGTGGGGACCGGAGCAGCACCCTTACCTGCCATGCCTTAATCCCTCTTGAAATTCTCCATCGTAAACATCCCCAGTAAAAAAATGCCGAGTTCCTTTTCCGTGCATTCTGGTGACAGCGACAAGACACATGACAGAAGTTGGGAATTATATATTTACGAGGTGCACGTACTTTCCGAGGCGCCACTGGCCCTCGTATTCACTGCTACTCCTATCATCCAGGGAGCTCCCGGTGCCATGGGGAACCCATTTCATGCCCTCAAAAGGTATTACGACGCCATGCTTGCGTAAATCACTGGCTCGGAACGCACTCCCGTGGAATTCCCCAATACCGGGAATTCGTACCTTTTTCCGAGATCTTTTCAACGAGCGCAGCACGTGGTTCAGATCCTTGGGACTCTTCTCGGTATTGCTTTCTCGTCCATTATGCTCTCCTTGTCGTGAAGAGCCATGAACACCTTGATCAGACCTAACGCCATTTTGGCCAGCTTCACAAATCGTTGTATGCTGCTGTATAGAGGGCTCAATGTGGGATTGACGCCCAGATGCACTGTCATCACTACTAGTGCTATCATAACCACTGGCATGGGAATGAGGAGAAGCCCCATTCCCACAGTCAAACTCGTCATACGCCTGCATGAGAGTATTCCCAGACCCAGCCTCACAACTCGATCATTCACTCCCTTCTAGCTCCACTCTACCGTAATGAAGTACAGATTCCTCTGCGGCAGTGTAAGTATCCCATGTACATGCACCATCATCGTCAAAATTGCACTCCGTCGTCTCTCTGGAAGCGCATGCATCTGAGATGAAAGGGATGTCAAAGTAACACTATTGATTGCACGGTCCGCCACTGCCAGTCTCCAGGCATTCAACCCAACATCTGTTGATTGCGATGGTGTTGTCCCTTACTAGCCATCTCTTTTGCAATTGAGTTATCGTTCGTGTGCGCTCAAGGCCTGGCCTGTGGAAAACGGGAGCAGAAAGCGCCGTGAGAGTGACGAAGAACTGGTGGCGGTACGTCTCCTCGGCGCCGAGATTCGTTTATTCACGTTACAACCATTCCTGTTTGCACCTGTCTCATACGGACGCCACAGGGCAGATTTTCATCTAGTCGTCTCTGCTTGAGTACAAACGGACGCATCGTGTCTGCAACAGCGAATTTCGAGGACACGGTGGAACTTGGAACCAGGTGGAGTGTATATCTTCCGGGACATTTCGCCGGAGCTGGATACGTGCAGAACACGTCAAGCAGTGTATTGAGGGTCCTCAGAGCGTTAAATAATGCAGAGGGTGGATTCTGATGAAAAACGCGTTGACACTATGAACCCTGTGTATAGTGACCAAGACGATTCTCCCCACGCCTCCTCTGTGGACGCACTCCACGAAGGAGGAAACTCCGAAGAATCCGACTCGCAGAATCAGGCAGACCGCAGGTATATTCATGCGAATAAGTCGTCCAAGAACGTTGGGTTTCCCGACAATGAAGTGGTTACCAGTAAATACACCGTGCTCAACTTCCTCTTCAAATTTCTCTGGAGCAAATTTCGATACGAAGTGGCCAACCAGTATTTCCTTTTAATCTGCATACTGCAGTCTATCCCCGCAATATCTATCACAGGAGGTATTCCTACGACGGCAGCCCCATTGGCTTTCGTGCTATTCGTGGATGGCTTTTTCACTGCTATCCAGGACTACAACAGGCACGTCGCAGACCGATACGTCAACATCTACAGCAAGGTTGATCTAATTCGCGATGGTAAGGTGCATTTGGGTATCTCTTGGAGAGATGTCCGTGTAGGAGACATCGTGAAAGTGAGAAGAGAGGAGCGATTTCCGTGTGACATGCTGTGTTTAGGAGCGGTTCACGGAGATACTCAGTTAGGGAATAAGCACAGGCGATGCCACGTAAATACCAAAGACTTGGACGGTGAGAACAACTTAAAAATGAGGAAAGCGATTCCCAGTGCAGCAGACAAGCTTGGAATAGATAAAGGAGAGGATGAAGAAGGCAATACTATTCTTGTTGCCCGAGAATCAGAAGAAGAAAACGATCGTGTATGGTGCCAGTTTAAAGGACATGTGGATTGTGAAGCGCCAAATGGGGATCTTGATAGATTTAGTGGAAAGCTGTTCATTGACGACAGTGGCCCTGGAGAATTTTTAGAGAAAGACAACCTTCTTTTGCGAAGTACGGAACTCCGAAATTGCTCGTACATTTATGGACTTGCTGTCTACACAGGTTATGAGACCAAAATTAATTTCGGGGGTGGTGTCTCCACCCTTGAGAAGTTTGCATCCCTTTCTGGAAATATTGATTACTTCGTACTAGGGATGTTTTCCTTCCAGTTTGTGATTTGCTCGTTGGGTGCTGCCATGAATATTGTCTGGGAGAGCTCTAATTCAGAATCACATTCGTATTTGGAACTACCAAGTGTCGACGCAGGAAACTTTTTCCTAAAGTTCTTCACTTTTTTCCTACTGATGTCTCAACTCGTTCCTATTTCGCTTTATGTGAGCATCAAGATCTCTCGTCAAGCTCAGAAGTACATGATGGATAGGGATCCTCAAATGGCGCTGACCCCAAAGGGTGTCCGATGGGTGCCAGAATCAATTCTAGACTACATGTCCTGTCGAACAGGCCGGAAAATGTTGTCCCAGCATGCGGACCGTTCCAACACGGAAGTTCATAATCCAGCATTCAGAGATTCGGCTTCAGATATCACTTTGGATGTGAAGGGCTCAAAACCAGAGACAGTAATTCATGGGGAGGATCCGTCTATCTTAGCTACCGAAGTACGGACAATGGATCTAAACGATGAATTGGGACAAATCACGCACATTTTTAGTGATAAAACGGGAACACTAACATGCAATGACTTCCAGTTCCGCCAAATGTCAATTGCCGGTCGCATTTATGGTCAAGCAACAACCCAAATCGGAGTGATAACATCTCGGGCAAAAGCTGAAGGCGAAGCTGATATACAACACGTTCGGGAGCTCGAAGAACTCCTCGAAAAGGCGGACTCCATGGAGTGTCCAGTGGAAAAAGTTAAATTCTACGAGGACCCAGCAATCAAGCCGACGTTCGAAGAAGCACAGAAACAGAAAGACACAGCCGAGGACATTACCTACTTTATGTACAATCTCGCACTAGACCATACGGTAGAAATCGAGCCGACATCAGGCAGTGTGAAGTATAGCTCTGCCTCTCCGGATGAAGAATCATTTGCGTACGCAGTTAAGTTTTTTGGTTACGAATTCGTTCGCGAAGATGCAGATGTTCGTGTCCTACGCTACACGGATCCCCAGAGTGGGGAAAGCAAGACGTTGCAATTCCGGCTCCATGCGTTGCTTCCGTTCTCCTCTGCTCGAGGAATGATGAGCGTGATCGTGGAAGATTTGAACGTTGCTTCGAATCACTCTAAAAAGTTCCTCCTCTTTTCCAAGGGTGCCGACAATGCCATTTTGGAGAAATTGTATCCTCTACCTGATAGTCCTTCCCAAGACAACAAGACCACAGCGAAGGAGCGGTGGCTGCGGGCCGAAACGGACCGCCATATCAAAGAGTTTGGGGCTGATGGCCTGCGTGCAATGGCTTTCGCAATGAAGGAATTGGACCAAGGCACTGTTGATACATGGTTGCAGGAGTGGTCGGACGCCCGCAGTATCCACGATGACTCAGAGAAAACTAAACAAATGGCCAAATGCATGGAGAAAATGGAGAAAGACATGAGTCTGCAAGGTGCGACAGCGATCGAAGATCGTTTGCAAGATGAGGTTGCGGAGACTATCGCGACATTGACACAGGCCAATATCAAGATCTACATGCTCACAGGCGACAAAGAGGAGACTGCTATCAACATTGGGTATGGTGTGAATATGCTAACATCTTCTCACGATCGCCACATACTGACACTTGGAGAGTTCCAGAGAGATGGACTCGTACCGGAAGACGTCGGTGATTTATACAACTACCCTGGTGACATTCAAGCCCAGAACCCGGATGCACAGCTTACAGGGAAAGCTATGGTAGAAAAACGGATATTCGAGTTACGGTTAAAGCTTACAGAAGAAGTCCATGATGCTCCACAAGCATTGGTGGTAGACAAGGATGCGCTGCAAATACTACTTGATGATCCCGTGTTGAGTCGAGACTTATCCTTTGTTACAGAGAAATGTTCGGCCGTGATCTGCTGCAGATGTCGTCCGAAGCAAAAAGAAAGAATGCTCAGACTTATAAAAGAGAATGTTAAAGGCGCAAAATGCTTAGCAATTGGTGATGGGGCAAATGATGTGGATATGATAAATGCTTCTAATGTTGGCGTTGGAATCCTTGGCGCAGAAGGCAGTGGCGCGGCCAACAGTAGTGATTACAAAATTCCCCAGTTCAAAGTCCTGAAGCGGCTTGTACTTGTACATGGACGCTGGAATTACATTCGAATGGCTACCCTAATCGCATACATGTTTTATAAGAATGCTTTGTTCGCTCTGACGCAATTCTGGTATTCAATGTTTACGGGATGGAGCGGGCAAAAGTTTTACATTGAACTAGCGACACAGACGTTTAATCTAATCTATACGGGACTGCCCATTCTCCTAGTTGCTGTGATGGATCAAGACATAGACGCTGAAAACGCGCAGCTATTCCCTCGTCTGTATCATACCAGTCAGTCTGGCAATTTGCTCAACATTTATATCTTCGGAATTTGGATCCTCTCGGCGATCTACGAGAGTCTTGTCACGTACTTCTTCACAGAGGAGTCATATTTCTCGCCCGACCCAGACGGATATACCCCGAGCATTTTTGAGCTGGGAACGGTCGTATTCACTGCTGTTGTCACCATAGCTTCGCTGAGATTGGCTGGACATACATCGTTTCACTACTGGACCTTTCAGCTTATCCTCTTTCTCTCTGTCGCAGTGTGGCCGTTGTGTGCCTTTATATTTGACTATTTGGACGCGGATGGTATGAGAGGTGGGATGCAGCGTTTGTTTGGAAGCAGTACATTTTGGTTCGTGCAAGTGCTAATCCCGACGGCTGCTCTTTTGCCTGTGATCGGGTACATGTCTCTCCGAAAAATGTTCTTTCCATCCTATCAACAACAGGTCAAAGATGCTCAATTATTTATCAAACCGAAGGATAAGAGAGTAGAATTCAACTCGGTCCCGGAGTGTCAGTACAGCATTAACAAATGTTTCGATAATCCGGCTGTATCCAAATGGAAACAGAAGAAGGATGAATTACTGAAGGTCGGACTAGAGCTCGACGCGACCGAGCAGGTCGATCAATTACAACAGGACATTTATACTTTTAACGCACAGCTAGACCATCTCTACAACGAGAGGTTACGCAAGACACCCCATCTATACGAATTTCGCTCGACCCCATCTACGAAAGCTGGTATATCTCCGCTTTCGGAAAGCAAGAAGCGACAGATCAGGAAAGGTATCGTTGCTGCAAATCGAAAGATACTGGAGCAATTCGGGAAGCTAGAAAGTAGCTCCGTTGATACGACAAGCCATGCCTCGGCTGCTATAGTTGATTGGGACGCAAAGAAACGAGAGGACTCTCGCACCCGAAGCAAACAACCCCTAGCTCGCCAAGTTTCTGTAAGTGATTTCGCCCATGACGACCAAACGACTGAAGATAAAGCCTCGCAATGGGACCTTCAATCTAAATTGAACCGCAAACGGAAGAGACAAGCCAAGTAAACGCGAATATACAAATATGAGCTTCCCCGTTGGCAATCACTCTTTCGAGTCCCTTAGAACTGCAAAGGATATATACTCTTTCTTAGAGAGCAATCTCTTGTTCTCAAATTTGGCTTTGTCGATTGTACTTGCTGGCGATCCTTCCTTCTCGAGCCACTTCTTGAGTTCTTGACATTTGGAAGGCGGGCCTTGTGCTACTCCTTTAACAGTTCCTTTGGGAACTGTGTTGAACACGTATCCCACTAAGCCTAGTTCCTGAGCTTTCCGCTGAGTATATTTTCGGAACGATACACCCTGGAAGACAGCCACCTAATTGGCTAAGAAATAGAATACACTTCATGCCACCGTTACCTGACGTACCTGCACCCTCCCAAACACTTCAAACTCGAAACTCTCAGTCAATCCCGTGTCTTCTTGTGCAGAGGCCGACGGCTCATTCATACTGCTTCTCATATTCCCAGAGACTGGCCCATTCGCGTCTACATACTGCTCCTGCCTGGCATGCGCTGTAGATCCTGCATGCACATCATTGCTGCCGGAGAATGAGAGGTATGCACAGTACGTCAATAATCCAGTGACGAGCAATAAAACGACTGGAGCATCTTTCCGGGAGACGGGCATGTTTTCCGTCTCTTAATTTTACACGGCTTATACTCTCAATGAGTTGTAATGCACCTAAAGAGTACAGAAGAATTCAACCCGGAAGCCGCCGGAGCTTGCAACAACTATGCCAGGATGGAGCTGACGAGGATAAATTGTGCACGCAAAGACAGACGCCACCCTTCTTGACAATCCATCGTAATACAGCTGTGTATGCCGACGGCCAGGGAACAGAGCACCTACTCCTTATCGCATTGGTGATGAGGGGGTTTCAAGTTTGGAGACCTTCCGCAGCCGCGTGGCACCCGCGAGCGTTAATATTCACAGTTGTAGTTGACTTTTGGCCCTTATTTGTATGACCAACCGAATGTACAGTATATACCAGTATCACTACGCGATTTGGTACTAGGGTGCTTGTGTGTGTGTATGGAGGGTAATACCTGTAGCCGGTTGCATGGTGGCACAACATGACGCTTACAGCTATTAGCCCATGTGGATGACACCAGGACCGCAATATGCACTGGATATGGGTATTTTATTGCATATTGTTCATGCTCCCCCTGGTAACAGTGGCAAGCGGAACTCACGCGTGCAAAAAGAAGCCAAAGTGGCCTTCAGATACGGAGAAAGGAGACAGTGTCGTCGAAGGGTCAATGAAGCTTAACATGAGCAATGCAGAAAAGAGCGATCAAAACCTAAAACAATCAGTCACGAGCGTGATTAAGAAAGTCGTTTCGGACACATTATACACGAACATAGAAGTGAATATTCAAACTCTGGAAGGGAGGTCACCGTACGAACTCAGAACTATTCAATTTGCTGTCCTCCATAAATGGCAAGATGCTAAAGTATCATTGGACACCCAACAGTTGGAATTCCTTCACAGTCAAATTGTCCGTAGCAGTGGAAAACCTGTAACGGATGCTTTGAGAGCAAAAATACAAGCATCGGGGTCAATGGAACTGGCTCCCAAAACAGGGATAGATTTCGATGTCGAAAGGGTGTGCTATTACTCAACGCATAAAGGGAGTGATGGCTCATCTCTTCCAAGTTTTTTGATGGCGACAATATATGTCGGAGCTTCGGCTTTTGTGTTGGTCGTAGTTGGTTTCTATGTCGACAAGTTTCGTTTCCAAAGAGACCGCAGGAAAAGACTGGACGCCGCACCGGTAAACCCGTTGCAGGGACGTAAGGCAAAAGCGGTCTCGACATGGGCCGAAAATGAAGTTTCCGTGCAGCGGGCCGTAGATCTTTCAGTATTTATTTGCACGCAACCAAAGTCAGCGACGGGTCATGCAAAACAGCCAGTAAATTCCCACAGGAAGGGCAAAGGGTTCAGGTATCCTCCAGTACCACCCCCTCACGGTAAAAAGGGAAGTACTGCCGTTTCTTCAGAAGAAATTAAGAGCACGCAAACCCCTGAGGGATTGAACTGGGCATACGACTCACCGCTGTATGAACAGAAAGGAGTCTAAAGATCCTGGTGCGCGCTACTAAGTACCCGTAGTAACTTTCGTACGCATGTAATACAAAGTTAAGCGTGCTGAGAATACAGGTCAAGATGGTGTATCAGGCAGTGCATCTAAAAAGACGATTCTTTCCATTTCAAACCGTAGGCCAATTTGGATTCATGACTACGTGGTGGACAACATTTTCTGACCATGGCTTGAGATGTAAAATGTTGGCCAACGGGTTGAGTGGAAGGCGGGAACGGTGGAGCTTACCAGTGCGACGTTTTGAAGCTAGAATTGAGAATTCTATGCACTGTGTACTAGGAGTTTAACATTCTGAATAGAATATGCAAGCTGTTGCCGAGCCTGTAGTGTTGAAGATTTGCATATGAGAGAATCGACAGTGTGGGGGGAGAATAAACCACCCGAAATTCTTCGAAGATCATTGTTGCCATTCTGAATGAAACCGTACAACAAGATGTACACAGTAGTCTTCCAATATCCCCTATTATAGCACCTGAGCCTCGTTCTTAAGTTTCGCAATAAGTTCGTCCACGTTTTCAACCTTGGTTCCTGCTTCACGGGACGGAGGTTCGGATACTTCTATGGTCTGTAAGTGCAAGGAATACTCATTTAAGCAAAATGTTTCCATCATTCAGGAATACTCATTTAAGCAAAATGTTTCCATCATTCATCCGAAGTTCTCACGTACCTCTATTCTAGGATCAATGTCAAGACCGAGTTCTTCTGCCTTTTGCGTGTCTAATGGTTTCTTTTTCGCCTTCATTATGTTCGGCAAAGTAGCGTAACGAGGCTCATTTAAGCGTAAATCAGCAGTCACCACTGCAGGCAGAGGATGTCTTAGAGTCTGCAGACCTCCGTCAATTTCCCTCGTAACTTCGATGCTCTTCTTGTCGTCGTTGATCTTCAGTTCAGATGCAAACGTGGATTGTGGCCAATCCAGAAGTCCGGCGAGCATTTGTCCTGTTTGATTACAGTCATCATCTATTGATTGCTTGCCCATGAGAAACATATCCGGTGTTTCCTGCTATAACGATTTGGAATGGGGGTTGAACTTTAGTGTAGCTCACGCCTCTCAATCACACCGTACATACTTTTTGGACAATCTGCTGGAAGATTTTGGCAACTGCAAGCGGCTGAATTTCTTGATCCGTTCTCTTATCCGTGAGAATATGTATACCTGGGCAGAAATAGAGCTACGAAGACGTCACGTTATGAGCGTGCCGGAATCCCTGACGTGGCCAAAACTTACCCCTATCCGCACCCATCGCAAGAGCGGTCCGTAATGTTTCTTGAGCTTGTTTAGGCCCAACAGAAACCGCAACAACCTGAAGAATAGGTGCTAAATACACAATGTAAAGCAGTCTGGTCCGCTAGCGGAACACAGACGGAAGCTTACCTCTTCGGCGTGCTTTTTCTCCTTCATACGAACAGCTTCCTCCACAGCGATCTCACAGAAGGGATTCATGGACATTTTAACATTTTCAGTCTCCACAGCTGGACACATGAATACTTATTGGTTACAATAAAGCGTGTCAAAGAGCGGCAATTTCACCCTCAGCAAAGGGCGAAAAACACCAAAAGGGCAGAGGGAACCCTTCTAGGGGAAGTATGGGGGAACAAAAATGGTAGGGCACTCACCAGTCTTATCAGGCTTTATCCTGATTTTCACTGCATAGTCCACCACCCGTTTAACCCCTACTAACACCTTCATTTTCCGTCACTGAGGATAACTAGCAAAGAAAGAACACGTGCTAATGTATGAACCAATCTGTTTCCTGATTCTAGACTGTAAGAGTGGCTGCATAACATTGTCGCTTTTGTGAAGATCGCGAACTTCGCAAAAAAAAGTTGCCAACCTCAGGACGCTGACTTTCCGGAGTGCGATAGGCTTTTAAATCGCAATGGTCATGCTGGATTGAAGCTCACTTGCGCGAAATAAGAAAGGAGAAAAACATAGACCGTAGATGTGCACTGTGTGAACGAGATGGGGTAACACCGTCGTCGCAGACAACCGGCCACATGGCTTGTCTGCTTGCACCAGTGCATTTATTAAGGCACTCCAGCATTCCGATAAGTTCTCGTGTAGCTTTACTAATCAGCTGAATATTGGTGGCGGGCGGCTGAAGGGTGCTACAAAAAATGATCTCCATTGCGTTTGTGAACGGAAGCCCAAAGTGCAGTCGCAGCCTCCCACAGGTAACTGCATACTATCTCTCGATATAAACTTCCCAACGAATGACAGATGCTTGCAAGACGCAACGAGAGGCAGGGCAATGTGACTTCAAACCGGACATAACCCGGGAGACTGCAAGTTTTGGACTGGAGACTGCAAGTTTTGGACTGGGCGACCGAGCGAGCCACTGGACGGCATAGAGATTTACGCTCGATTTTTAGCAGCAGTGTAGCAGTGTGCAGAGTCATGATATTCGATTGTCTATTGACTGTATTCTCTTAACGAGCAGCGGTATGCTCCCATGTTAAGCAGCGACGGGCCCGCTACTCGTATGGCCGGAATTCACTCTGACAGACTACCTGTAGACAAGCTGATCACTAATCGTTATCTGGAGACTCGTGATATACGTTATGGTAATCCACCGGTTCAGTGACAAGCGACTCTGTTAACTGGATGTCAATGAACACCGGTACATTTGGAGCGACAATTCCTTCGAAGTTGGAATTTCAAAAGCGGCTAAGCTGCTTGAACTTCCTTCAAAGTTTGATTCAATCACATGAAACGAGAACTTCAATGCGAATTCACAGTCTGCTGGGTTCAACGAACGTTAGTTAGAAAAATCCGATTGAGTTGACAGTTTAAGCCCGAAGTTGAACTTCAACATTTTTTTTTGACGAATTTTTTACGTAAACGCTTACAGTTTAGCAAATCTATAATGAGTGGCGAAGGTGACAAGAAAGCCGAAGGGCCGTGTGTAGGCATCGATTTAGGCACGACATACTCTTGTGTCGGTGTATGGCAGGTATGTGGAGTGGTGTCCCTCATCGGAATTTCTTTTTGTCCCTTCCTCGGCGGTGAAGTTGTTCTGTGTCAGTGCAAGGAATCGGACAAGGGGAGCACACAGGGGAATAACAGATGTCCTTACTGAAGTCGGAACAGTGGCTGAAGTAAATTGGCATGCCCGTATGCAGCCTTAATAGATCTTATCATTGAAAGGGCGTTCACATCAAGGGTATGCACATAATCTCTTTGTTTATGTTGAAGGGAGAGTTTTCTCGATTCCTTCTCGAACAATTGGTGTCGTTCTACCGAGAGTCTGACCCCTGCTCAGTTCCAAACACTGCTACACAGGATGTTTGCGCATTTTATTGATCATTTGCTTACCTCTCTGATCTGCAGAACGACCGTGTCGAAATCATTGCCAATGACCAAGGCAACCGCACCACTCCATCTTATGTGGCGTTCACCGACAACGAGCGTCTCATCGGAGATGCCGCCAAGAACCAGACGGCAATGAACCCATCCAACACCGTCTTTGATGCCAAGCGATTGATTGGCCGGAAGTTTAACGACCCTGTCGTGCAGAACGACATGAAGAGTTGGCCTTTCAAAGTCGTCGCTGGAGAACAGGACAAGCCTAAGATCGAGGTCCAGTACAAGGGAGAGACTAAGCAGTTCCTTCCGGAGGAGATCTCTTCGATGGTCTTGCAGAAAATGAAGACCATTGCTGAGAGCTATCTCGGTACCGATGTTAACAACAGTGTTGTTACAGTCCCGTAAGTGAAAATACGTTGGTTTGGTAGACTTCATATTCGTGACTTTTTTGTTCTCGTGCAGTGCCTATTTCAATGACTCCCAGAGGCAAGCCACAAAAGATGCTGGCAAAATCTCCGGAATGCAAGTGTTGCGAATCATTAACGAACCGACTGCCGCAGCAATTGCATACGGCTTGGACAAGAAGGAAGGAGAAAGAAACGTACTCATCTTCGACTTGGGCGGTGGTACTTTCGATGTATCCCTTCTTGCTTTGGACAGTGGTATCTTCGAAGTGAAAGCCACTGCTGGTGATACACATCTCGGAGGGGAGGACTTTGATACCAAATTGGTAGACTTCTGCATTCAGGACTTCAAGAGGAAGCATCGCAAAGACATCACTGGTAACCTTCGTTCAATCCGTCGTTTGAGAACTGCCTGCGAGCGTGCGAAGCGAACCCTCTCGTCCAGCACTCAGGCATTCATCGAAATCGATTCTCTCTTTGAAGGAATTGACTACAGCACCACAGTTACCCGTGCCCGCTTCGAAGAAATGTGCATGGACTACTTTAAGAAAACTGTCCAACCAGTAGAAAAGGTACTCCGCGATTCTGGTGTTTCCAAGGACAAGGTAGATGAGATCGTCTTAGTAGGAGGATCTACTCGTATCCCGAAGATCCAGAACATGCTTGAGGAATACTTCAATGGCAAAGAAGCATGCAAAAACATTAACCCTGATGAGGCTGTTGCTTACGGAGCTACTATCCAAGCGGCTATTTTGAGTGGCGGTGACACTGGAGGGAAGCTGGATGACTTGCTCTTGCTGGACGTTGCCCCTCTATCCCTCGGTTTGGAAACTGCCGGTGGTGTGATGACTACGCTTATCGAACGTAACACAACCATCCCATGCAAGAAGAACCAAACCTTCTCGACGTATGCTGATAATCAGCCTGGTGTGTTGATTCAGGTATTTGAGGGTGAGCGCTCTATGACCAAGGACAACAACTTGTTGGGTAAGTTCCACTTGGATGGAATCCCACCCATGCCAAGAGGCACTCCCCAAATCGAGGTCACTTTTGACGTTGACGCTAATGGTATCCTGCACGTGAGTGCGGTCGAAAAGAGTACCGGTAAGGAAAACAAGATCACTATTACCAACGAGAAAGGACGTCTGAGTAAAGAAGAGGTTGAGCGAATGGTTGCTGAAGCCGAGAAATACAAAGCCGAAGACGAAGCGATGAAGGCTCGTGTAGAGGCCAAGAACCAGCTCGAGAACTATGCATTCTCTGTGCGCAATTCCATCCGTGACGAGAAGGTTGCCTCCCAACTGTCTGACGACGACAAGAAGACCGTCGAGGATGCCGTCCAGGAGACCATTGACTGGTTGGATAATAACCAGGAAAAAGAAAAGGAAGAATACGAAGAGAAGAGGAAGCATCTTGAAGAGAAAGTTAACCCTGTGCTCACTAAGCTCTACGGAGGCCAAGGAGGTGGAGCCGAAGGTGGTATGCCTGGTGGAATGCCAGGCGGTATGCCTGGCGGTATGCCTGGTGCTGGAGGTGGTGCTCCTGCTGGTGGCGACACTGGCGGTGATGCCGGTGGCAGCTCCGGAGACGGCCCCAAGATCGAGGAGGTCGACTAAAGCTTCGCTCTTATATTGAAAATATCTTAGGCAAATTAGTAGATGCTCATGTAGGGTAGTAAACGATTCAATATGTAACAGAGACCACCCACTGCGAAGTGGTTTTTGAATTCTGGAGCGCAGACCTGTACCCCAGGATACATAACAACTGTTTCCATATCTACTACATCCAGGTTATGCTTGGTTTAGTAAACTTCATACCGCACTATCACAAGCACTGCACAAAACGGCGTCATAATGTTTGGTTGAAGTTGAGTTGAAGATCGAAGTCAGCTCACTTTATCCACTGCATCTGTTGTTATACGTAGATTCCCGTGAGGATTGACTAGTATTTAATCTGTACAAAGTGGTGGGTGTGATAGTGTTCTAATGAAGGGTCATTCAAGTGGTGGAGGCAGCGGCAAACAGCTGCCATGGCTCTTGGCAGGAGTTGTGGGGACGATAGCCTCGTTGCTATTGGCGTATCAAGTGTATTCCATGACCGAGAACGCCACTGATCGTCTGACTCAGAACATTCATATGCTGTCAGGGAACATCCAAGAGTTACGCGATAGCCTGGATAAAATGGAAAAGCAGCACCAACAGGACTCTCAGAGAATGGAAGATAGCCATAAAGAAGTTTTGAACAAGATATCCGCTCAAACGGATTTCATCAAGAAAGTGGACGAGGCACTGCAAAGATTTAGAACGCAGGATTCCCAGGGAGGTGGCAAGTTCCAACAGTTCTCGAATACTTTGGAGGAAGTGCAAAGTGAATTGAGCGATTCCACGGCCAAGATACTCAACCGGTTCTCTGATGTGGAGAAACAGGCTGCAGCGAATAGGGATGAAATTGCCAAAGTATACAAGAAACTGGAGGAAATCGACTCGATAGACCTTGATGAAGGGGATGATGAGAAGGAAGGGGACTTGGATAAGGAGAAAGAGCAGAATATGGAAGGAGTTGAAGGACAACAGCAGGACCACATTAGCACACAGAACTACCAGGAAAATAGAAACGAGCGTACACAGTACAGTGAGAACCAAGACCGCAACGCTGAAAGTAGGTACTCAATAGGCCGTTTGCGAGGTGAAGCTCGACAGTGAAAACGATAAGGACTACTACCGTGCAAACGAAAATTTCGACCCGCTGAAGAAGTCGCTAGAGCGCTGTCTATTCCTAGTATGACTCCAGGACACACAAAAAAAAAGATTGTTACAAGCTTGCTGTCGCAAGAATCATTGTTCGCCGGCATTCCCAATAACTTGACGCGAACAGATCATAATAAAACGGAAACCATTTCTACTAGATTGTGGCCCCTACTTCGGTAGCAATGAAGGTGTAGACATCCGAAACCTCATCCAAAATCTTACTTGTAGGCTTGCCCGCCCCGTGACCAGCTTTCTCCTCGATTCTAATTATTAACGGATGCTGCTGATGCTCAGACTTCCCCGCCGTCATCTGCAACGCGGACGTCATCTTGAAGGAATGCAAAGGCACGACGCGGTCGTCGTGATCGGCCGTGCATAGCATAAGAGAGGGGAGCTGGTTCTTTGACGAAGTAGGTTCATATACGTTATGCAGTGGAGAATAGGAGTACAGGTACTCAAACTCTTCTTGAGAATTATCCGCGCAGCCTGTGGAGACAGCAACATTCTAGAGCGTTGTTTTCATCATTCAAGCTGCACTCAAACGCTTACCATAGTCGGTGCACCACGCATGGCCAATCGTAAACCTATGAAAACGCAGCATGTCTGCCACCGGTACTTGAGCAATTCCTACTCTGAATAGTTCGGGTCTCCGAAGAGTAGAGGCGAGGACCAACAGCCCTCCGTTTGATCCTCCCATGATAGCGAGTTGCTCTGCAGAGGTAATCTTGTTATTCACAAGAGCATCGCCCACTGAGCAAAAGTCATCGAAACAGTTCTTCTTGTGCAATAAGGATCCCGCTTTGTGCCAACGCTCTCCATATTCACCACCCCCACGGATATTCGCCACCGCAATAGCACCCCCAAGCTTTTTCATCCACACCAGGCGGAAAGGAGCAAAACTTGGTTTGACACTGATACTGAAACCTCCATAGCCGTACAAGATGCAAGGTTTAGGGTTCTCGTTTGAGCCCTTCTTCCTTACCACGAAGTAAGGGATCTTCGTTCCGTCGCTGCAGCCAACAACGCGAGTGCGAAATGACAGCACGTCCGTAGATATCTGTTATTTTCTCTTTCGACTTACGTGCTTTCGGCAAAGTCTTGCCAAGTCTCGAATTCGTCCGGTACGAATCCAGGAACCTGAGTTGCATAGTGCTCAGTCATCGTTCCCGCTTTCACTGAATCCGCAGGTTAATAACTATTAGCCACCGTGAGCTCTTGAAATTCACATAAAGTATGCTGAAGTGTACGCTTACCTTCGCCCTGTTCGTCATCCTTAGGTAGCTCATATCTGAATATCGTTCCAGGGAAAGTAAACGATACAAACTTGAAGAAAAACTCATAATGGTCTCGTTTAGCTGCATAAAACGGTACCATGCAGAGCAGTCGCTTAGTGGAGAGGAAACCTAGGCGATATCATACCTGATACACCAGCAACGCAACCGGGGGCTGGAAGTTGTACGATTTCTGGGGGATGCTTAGGATGGTGCATGTGCCGCAGCTCGATTCTGTGAGTTACGTCATGAAGGCGACAGACCAACAGACGGTTGTCCCCAACCGCTTTTACCCACTCAAGCAGGTCCTCCTCCTCAGGTAGAACATCAGCCATAGATGGACTGCCAGTGACAAAGGTGAATATCTACGTCGATGACAAAGTTACAGCATAGTACGCGAAGTCATGCTTACATTTCTCTTGGCTCAGTCTCTGGAAATTGCATTTTCACCAGCCTGTACTTGGGAGCATACTTATTAGTCATCATGTAGAACTCCAAGCCATCATTAGCGACGTAGTCATATCCAGCATCTGTGTTTGGGCAGTTCATAACTCCTTCAAATGACTCCAATTAATATCTGATTAAGCCTTACCAAAGTTGTCGATTAGTTTCACCAACGGCAATGGTTGGTTGGAATTGCCGGAATGGAACCAATTCTTGAATTCTTCCGATTGTAGGCTGACTGTAAGCATGCAGCGGGTCACGTACCACATTTCGTATCTCTCATATCAAGTTTCAACAAGGAAGCAAGAGATACATACCATAGTATACCCGATTCACAGGATCGCAGCCGTTCGAAGGGAGTACCAAGAGGTAGTTGCCATCATCTGTAACTTCGCACCCTACCACCCACTGCGGATTCTCCGGATTAGAGTATACCAGTTTATCTTCACTCGGATTCGTTCCCAGACGATGGAAACAGATCATATGGTTTTTGTTACTTCCCGTTTCAGTTCCAGCAGCCTTCTGATTCTCATCTCCTTCATCCAGAGCAGCCTTCACCCCCTCTGGTGCAGGGAAGCAAGCTGCGTACCAACATTCCATCGAACATATACTCACAAACTTATGACGCCAATGCTAAGGCGTGTTGCATGGTACCAACATACCGTAGAAAAATCCGCTATTGTCATGCAACCACTCGATGGAAGAGAACTTGACCCAGGAGACGCGATCTTCCAAATCTTTGCCCGTGGCGGCCTCGCGCACCTTGATGGTAACCCAGTCCGATCCTCCAATGGAGAGCCCATACGCAAAGAACTTGCCATCCTCAGAGAAAGATCCACAAGCTAGAGAAGTGGTGCCGTCAGGGAATTCCTGCATGTACGCACGTCAGTAGAGGAAGTGAATACGTGTCCTCCCTCGGGGAATTGAGCGACGTCAATGCTCCGTGGAGTCAAATACCAGCAGACGTACTTCATTCAGGTCCAAGAACACCTGGGCGTCCTCATTCTGCTTCTCTAGGGAGGATGTCTTGTACAAAACGTCCTGGTTTTGGAGTCCATCGTTCTTGAAGAAGTAGTACGAGTCTCCTCGCCGAAAAGGGGAGCCCACTTTCTCATACTCGTACACTTTTTCAAACTCTTCCCGCAAGGTGGCACGCAGGGATTGAGCGCCGTCGGCCCCGAAATACTTGTCAAACACCTTCCGTTGCTTCGATATCCAGTCTTTGGTCTCCGAGGAATCGGGGTCTTCCAGGTAGCGGTAAGGATCCTGGACCGAAGTGCCAAAGAATTGATCCTCTTGGTCACAAGAACGGATATGGGGGTACCCCCAGGGGCCCACTGCTTCAGTCGACATGATGAAATGCAAATTGGGGTTTGCTTCAGACAAAAGTCACATAAATTATCAAACCTGAGACTGGAGTCGTTGTGGTGGGCTGGTATGAAATCGAGAAGGAGTTCAACTTCGGTTAACTCTAGTGCGGAAGCGGCATTGTCGGGAAGATCTGCTCAAAGTTAAAAGTATATCTTTCATACGGCCATTAAGATGGCATCGTACAGCTATAATTCATTATGGAGTGGTATTATTTGCAGCCCCAGAGGCGAATCAGAGAATCTACACCTCCTGTTGCAAGAAGGGGCTGTCTAGGATGGACATCTAAAGCACTAATAAAGTGAGAATGGGCATCTTTCAATTCTCTTACTCTCCTGCAAACAGTCGGAAAACGGTAATGTTATCATTGACCTCCAGCGTATCTGATACGTAGACATACTTTTGCTCGCACACATCCCAGACTGAGAGAGTTTTGTCCTCTGCCACACTTACAACAAGGTGTCCGCAGGGATGGAATAAGGCTTTTCGTACCCAATTCTCGTGCCCCTTCTGCACCATTTTATTTCAGTTGAGGTATACTAATGAGGAGTTACCGCAAAAGGCACCATCCAATACGTACTAGAACAGCTATGCATTCCTTCTTGGCTATATCGTAACAACGTATGGAGCAGTCGCGGGAAGCTGTTAGAAGGAAGTCCCCAGAGGCTTCTAAAGCAGCTGCAGATATAGCCTGCCCCGAGTTCATTGCGGACTCTTTCGAATTTTTCCTCCGAATTGCATCCCGGAGTCGTTGACTTTGCTGTTCATTAGAGAAGACAACGCTCTCGACTACGTGTTCGTGGTCGGCGAAATCGCACACCACTTGATTCGAATTTAGATCGTGGATTTTGACAGTATGATCTTGGGATCCAGACGCTAGTAAGGTGCCCGAGGTGTTGATCGCAATACACCTCACCCATTCTTCGTGCTCCCGTATTGTGTCTAAGCAGATACTGCAAACGAAGAGAATCACTACGAGACACTGAGGTAGGAACACACAAGTTAACTCACCCGCTATGGGAGTTCCATATTTTAATTGTTCCATCCCGACTGCATGAAACTATCTTCTCTCCATTTGGGGTCCACACAACCCCTGAAACAGATCGTTCGTGACCGAGGAGGGTCCTCTTGCAGTTATATTGTTTGTTGTTTCCAAAATTCCAGATCTTGATGCTCGAATCAGATGAGCCCGACGCTGCGAGTTCAGATGCGGGTAATTGAAAACAGAGAATTCCAAGAATTCGAGGAAACGAGCTGAGCCTTACCTAACTGGTTGCCGCTTTGGTTGAAGCTTACGCACTCGACGCCATTGGTGTGCCCCTGTAAACTTCGCTCTAACTCGCCACTCTCTGTATCCCATACCTGAAATACATATAACTCGTTTTAGCATAGGTAAGCACTCTACCGAAAGCAAAATAATATCCTACCTTTATCGTCGAGTCTTCTGAAGCGGAAACGCAAACGTTGTAGTAGGGGTGAAACTTGATATGAGTCACTGGTTTACGGTGCCCAGAGAGGGTATACCTGGCGGGAACGGAAGGGAGGAATTCTTTACTAATAATCTCAGCTCCTCTTTCATCCTTCTCGGCCGCTCTAGCGTCATCTTCTAATTTCGCGATCTTGTTTTCCAGATCCATTACCTGCAGGTAGGAGGTATTCCTTACAGTCAGCAAGCAAATGGGAAAACTAGTTCCTTACCTTCTTCTGCAGTTTGACCACCGATGCCCATTTCTTCTCTAGTGTCGTAGATCCCCCAGCATCTGTCCGGGTACCTGTAGCAGCTGCGCAATTCCTGTATGGACCCTCCGACTCGAGGCTCCGAGTTACGAACGACGAGCACCGTACCTCGATCCTCTTCGATGTGTGCTTCTTTCCTGAATTGCGCTGCCGATTGAGCGAACTGGTCCCCTTGGCTCTCCAAGTATTCGGCAATGGCGTAATGACTGCAAAATGACACATAAACACGCATTGCATGATAGATAAGGGGGATAACGAGCCTGGCGGCTAGATCACATACAGGTCCTGTCTTTGTTTTTCCGTCAGTACCATGATTGATGTTTACACACATTTAATAATGAAGAATTATATACCTATGAGTGTGGTCAATGAGAAAGAATAGTTGCGGTATATCAGTGCATTATGTGGTTGGAGCATTAATCATCTTCACATGCGTCTACATGACGCTGTTATTTTTGTTTGTGGAGAGTTTACCCGGGCCACAAGATCCATTAGATTCCCCAAACGGCTATAGCGTCGTTCGGCAGCAACCATGGAGAGGTGACAGAAAGCGAACGCCTATTGAGGGGGAAACATTCAAAGGAACCAAAGACTTCAAGGTTGTGAAAAGAGTTATGGAGAGATTCCAGTTTCCTGAATGCCCTTATTTGGAACGACTGATTCGCGACTGGCATACTACAGAGGCAGCATCGTCTGAACGACCTAATAGCGAGAAAGTGGTGGTTCAAAATGGCCAGAATGACCACATCTTCCTGGTGCAAGTTCCGGGTTGCTCCAAGAAGTACATGTTCAAACTCTCGTGTCGACCGTATTTTGTGGATTGGTACGGTCGCCAAGCATGGCCTGAGATTGTCGCGTCGGCCATTGGCGAGTTCTTTGGAATTCAGGAAACAACCCGCAGCAGGGGGATGATCCTGCCCAAAGAAGCCATCAATTGGGATGTTAGTTCGGAGCCTCGGGAGGAATGCTGGTTTCCGTTCCCCGACGCCGAAGGTATTCTAGTTGGGGCCCTAATGGACTATCGGGATGACTACGTCAACGACCCTGCAAGAGTTAGACGGAAGTGTCGATCCAAAGATCCGGGATTCTTGGAAAGTTTACTCAATCTGAACTTATTGGATTTTCTTGTCCTGAACACAGACCGCGTCAAGCATGAAAACTGGTACCTCAACCGAGATGGGCATTTATTACCCATGGACAATGGTGCCTGGGCAATGCATGAAGATCAGCGATGGTTTTGTGACAATGCCAAACATAAGGAAACGTTGTTCGAGAATATCTTTCTTTTTCTAGAAGATAAGGAAGATGTCGGTCTCCTACACTGGTTCTTTGATAGAGATTGCTCTTGGCTTGTGGACTCTTCTTTCCGAAGTCCTGTATGCAGATTGTCAAGCCGGTTGTCGGATCATTCGAGTGTAAAGCGACAACTAAGGGACGAGTCGAATCCCAATCGATTCCGGAAGATTATCTTTGAACGACTATCCAAGGACATCTGGTTTCCTGTTATGACCATGCTCAGTCATCAATTGTCTCAAGAAAGTGGGATACGACAAGCAGGATTCGTCTTTGTGAGAGATCTTTTTTCGTGTTCAGAAGCTCTAGAACAATGCCGCGTCGAGCAACCAGACAGAGTGTCTGTGAACGAACTTATATGTTTCGTTATCTCTCAAGTGCTTGAGCGATATATGCTTGCCTCTGATGTGATACACCGTTGTTCAGCTACACAAGAGTATGGGATCAAAAAGGGACTCCGCGTCTCCGGGAGAGATCCAATAAGGTGAACGCCGAGAACCGACAGTTACGTTTCGCTTGCACATAATCAAGGCTCGCTCTTCTATACGGACGTTGGGAGGAAGCCACAACGGTATAACGGGAAGTATGTATGGCTGGTAAAAGGTGTTGTGTTTTCACCTGGCAAAGCATACTAAGAGATATATGGACGTGGTTCTACCTGGACAACTCCCGTGAGGAGTACCAATCCTATCCTTAGTCAGCCGTCCGCACAAATGGAAATGTTTCGGAGTTGCATCCGAACTGGCATGATACCAACAAGAACCTGAAAATTGGAAGAAATGGCGTCAACAAGGCAGTTGCACTCGTGGTGAACGGCACATTGATCCTTCTCGTTCAATCTGTGGGCTCCTTTGAACCGTAATAGTGGTCGGGCAACGAGAGGGACGACATGAACGTCAAGTCGTGCGCGTTAGTTCGAACCAGGAAACCGCCACCCAGCATCAATTTGGCCAATGCTTTGCACCAGACTCTTTGCCCATAGAAATTGGAGCATTGCATCAAACACAATTGGTGAAGTAGATGAATCATAAATGCCGGGTTGCGACCTCATGACTTTTCTCGGTGATACAGGTGCTCAACATTTGGCTGATACATTGCGGGTCAATACAAATTTGACTGAGATTTATTTATCCAGGAATCACATCGGTGATTCAGGTGCTAAATCTCTGACGGATGCCTTGCGTGTCAATACATGTACGGCATTGGCCGGGGTTGATTCGAGTCAAAATCAAACCGGTAATGCTGGTGCTCAAAGTTTGGCGGATGCCTTGCATGATACGAATGCGACATTGATTGAACTTCGTTTACGGTGCAATCCGATCAGTGATATTTGGGCTCAACACTTGGATGGTCGGTGTGTCACTGCTGATTTCGGAGAGCGTACTATTTGCTCTATTCTCGGTAGTGCCAACACGTTAACCCCTGCAAGGAATTATCGGCTGTATTCGACGAAACGAGGGAATGCGACGAATTCGCCTTGCTGGCATGAACTTGAATGACACAGACGCACACAAGTCGTAGCGAACTCTTTGTTTCTGAACACGACAGTGCAGGCGATTGATTTATCAGTGAATCAGATTGGCGATGTAGGTGCCCAAAATTTGGCTGATGCTTTGCGCGCCAATTGCTCCTTAACTTACGTGTCGTTAGGGCGAAATTCAATCAGAGATTCAGGTGCCGAATTTATAGGCTGATGCTTTGCGTGCCAAGTGAAGTCTTCGCTGCTCAGGTTTCCCACCCAGTCTACAAGCCACAAACCGTTCTCCTCATCGAAGTGGTCAATTCTCTTGGCCTTCCTGCTCCTATGCTCCTGCATATATTGCTCGAATCCTTTTAACCCCAGGGAAATGATGGAGTCCTGTATCTTTTTCCCCGGTAATATACGTACATGATGGTTTCATTTAGCCACTGTGTGTACACACTCGTGTACCACTGATTCCATTGCCACATGAATTATACCCTCAGTCCTGTCTTTTTGCATCTGTGTCATCCAAGTTCTTCCGCCAAAGACCCCATCCTTGTGGAATGTGTTGGTGCTGAGTTACCGCGGTCACATGGGCAACAATTCCACCTTGTCATAGCGACTTAGGCACCAAAGGTGGCAAAAGTTTTGAAGTTTTGAAGCGGATGCCACCGTCTATTTACTTATTAGCTTGTTAAACCTCCCTTATTTGCCGCAAGTGACAATATGGCCCGTGGTGGTCCACTTGTGGATAGGATACACGATCTCCTATCCAGCCGAGCTTCACAAGGTACAGAAGATGATAATAGCCCCAGTTCGACGACTTTCGTGGCATTGATTGGGATAGTATCGTCTTTTATGTAGAGAGATCTCGCGTGGGAATTGGAAACATGTCTCAACCTACCGCCGTGTATGGAGATCTCAAAGAGGAAGGAGACTCAGAGATACTCCGGGTTATCCACTTCAATGATGTCTACAACATCGAAGGTAATTGACGCCGTTCACTTTTCTATATGGATTTCCCCCTGTCTACATATACGCGCATGGCATGTGTGGTTTGCAGAGCGAGAGAAATACCCTCAAGGAGGAGCTGCAGCATTCAACGGCCTCGTCAAGGAACTGCAAGGCAAGGATTATAACGATCACGCCAGACAGCCCCCAGTCTCTCAATCAGGAGACGGCCGCGAAAGACCTGAATATCGCGATTACGAGGAATTCACATGTGAAAATAAAGCGCTAGTTCTGTTCTCCGGAGATGTCTTCAGTCCCAGTATCATGAGCACAGTTAGCCGCGGAAAACAAATGCCACCGATTCTGAATGAAACTGGAATTGACGCGGCTGTTCCCGGAAACCACGATTTTGACTTCGGTCTCGATGTTTTCAAGAGTTTGAGAAGGAGCACAAGTAAGAACGGCTTTCTGCATCTCTCCGGGTCTGGCAATTATTTCATGTTTCGTCACGTCAATGCCATTGCATACAGATTTCCCATGGGTTCTTAGCAATTGCGATCTCAAAGAGACCGGGAAACCATTGGGTAAATGCTATCGCTACATCGTCATCAATATGGCTCAAACGGGGAAGAGAATTGGCATAATTGGCCTTATAGAGTACGAATGGCTATTGACGCTGGCGTCTATCGATACATCCCAGGTATGCTGCTCTCTATCTTCGACACTGTACCAAGGGGGAAAGTAATGCTACAATACGCGTCCTGTTAACGCCACAGGTGAATTACCGAGATTTTATAAAGACCGCCAATGAGTATGCTGCGGCGCTAAAGAAAGACATGAACTGTGATGTTGTTATTGCTTTGACTCATATGCGCAAAAGCAACGATTTAGTTTTAGCAAAAAATGTAGGTGATGGAGAAGAGATGCCTAAATAACATTCATGCTCAGAAATTTCTGCACATACAGGTGCAAGGAGTGGAGCTGATACTCGGAGGACATGATCATAGCTATTGTGTTGAACAGAATGGCCTCAAGGCTCCTTTGATAAAGTCTGGAACGGATTTCCGGCAGCTCTCTTCGATATGCTACCAACTGAACTCCCATAAAATAAGAGTAGAGCAATTCTTGGTTAGCTGTATGTAGCGTCTCAGAAGCTATCGTCTTACGTTATCATGTGCATATAGTTTCACGCAGCGATGGTACCAAAATGCCAAGCAACTTTAGGACTAGTAAGTGAGTTCAAGGAAAACTTTGGGCAGAGTTTAGACGAAAACATTGGCTATACGGATGGTAAGCCGCATCGTGTATGATCATAAGTTTCTTAATAGTGTATTCATACTTTGGCTATTTCAGTGGATCTCGATGCAACGTTTCGCTCCATTCGAACGAAAGAGACAAACATAGGCAATCTTGCAGCTGATCTAATGAGAGAGGCTCTTTGTTCAGATGTTGCTTTGTTAAACTCTGGCACCATTAGAGCTGATCAGGTTTGTAGATGCGTTGGTATTCAACAGTTGCTTGTGTGAGTCTACTTGTAGTGTCTCTTGTTGTTGTGTCTCTTGCAGATTATCCCAAGGGGTGAATTCAATTTGCGGCACCTAGTATCTCTGTTCCCTGTTCCCGAACCAATCGTCAAGCTAGAGCTAACTGGAAGGCAGTTGCTCGAGGCGTTGGAAAATGGTGTGAGCAAATATCCAGAACTGGAAGGCCGTTTTCCCCAGGTACTGAGCAGCGGTGGAACAGTGATCCAATTGCTCCCATACAATGCATGTTTCTGATGTTTCAGGTATCTGGCATCAGGTTTTCCTTTGATCCAAACAAAGACCCATATAATCGTGTAGATTTGTCCTCTGTTAGAGTTGGAGGTATGTAGTAGGAGCTTGGATCACTGGTATTTTTAGCTGTTGCAAGGAGTGGTCCACAGATGATGACTCTCCGCTTGATCTGAAAAAGCGCTATACTCTTGGCGTCAAGTCATATCTGAAGGAAGGAAAGGACGGGTATGACACGTTAGAGGGTTCTAAGGTTGTGATTGACGAAGAGGATGGCATAGTGTTGGACACTGTTATTCGGAATCATTTTCGAGTACTTTGTAAGAATTCAACTGAGACGCCATCCCTTTTCGCTATTGCTGATCAGTTTGTGCATTTTATTATACAGCGGTTCTGAATGGAATAGAGGCTACAAAGGATTGCTGTGTCCAAACCGCAGCTAACAAATGGAAACGGCTTTTGGATCGAGACACTCCTGAGCGAAAGACTTACGCAATCTGTCCTAAGGTGGAAGGACGAATTCGGTGCACTCCTTCTTCCTCTGAATAGACTAATTGGGACAACTTGCACTATTTAAAGCTGTCGGGGTACTGCTCCATACATATGACCACTTGGTTGCACTACCATACGGTATGACTTGTGACGAAGTACAATTCCAGCTTAAGACCGGGTCCGGGCGGCTGGCCCGGATAGGATGTCGTTAGTCCACTTTCCTGTCTAATAGAGCTAGGCTGGCTGGAACAGACGATTTTCCCGACTTTCCCGTTCCCGTGCCCGGAGCCCACTCGCCGTTCCCGTTCCCGTTCCCGCCGTTCCCGGGAACGAATACCTGCAAATCTTACTACTTTACTTTCCACATGTGTATTCTTGCAGAGCGATGCAACGTTCCTTTGGGAAAGATATTGTTTTGCGAGCTCTTCGCATTGATCTTCTCCCTGTAATTTGCGTCAGGTTTGGACGAACATTTCGGTTCCCTCCTCTTTCGTTCGACCGCCGGTGGTGGGGAGCCAAGAACTATGGAGCGATGAAGCTCATTATCGCCAACAATGAAGTCATTGAGAACCTTGATTCCATCTAAATTCGACGCTTGGCATTCACTAGCTTCTTCGAGCAAATCTTCAATGCTGTACAGTGGATTATCACGGCCGTCGAAGAACTCTTCCACGTCCAGCTCAAAGACGTCCACCAGGTCTACATCTTCCTCAGAGAGCTTGGTCTCATCCTCTTTACCGGAGGTATCTTCGAAGCCCTCGAAATCACTCAAGTCTGCAGCCTCAGCTGCTCCAATTGTATCCCAGTCATCTTTGTCCTCTTCTCGCAGGCTGAGCATGGCAGCGATTTGCAGACCGAGGTTTCTATCCCGGCGGTGCTCGCGGAGCAATAAGGGCTTTCTGCGTGGTTCGTTTTCAGCAGTACGCTGACATGTATCCGACTGGAAGTATGTTTTCATCTTAGCCGTTTTCGTGAGACTATTGACACTTAGGTTGCTCCTTCTGCTCGTGTTTGCAGCGGAGAAGAGTCTCTCGACATCCGCAGAGCCTGGAGAAATGCTGAAGAGTCGTAGAGCGACTTTCTTCAGTTTGTCGTACGAACTTTCAACTTTGCTCCACCATTTTACCGGCTCGATTGTCTTGTCATTCCGTTTGTCATACGGAGCTTCGACGTCAAGGAATCTCCCGTATTCGGCGAAGAATTTTACCCCCTGAGCTGGATTGATGACCAGGTTGAGCTGCTCTGCAAACTCGAGGAGTGTTGCGCCAATAGACTCGGCAGCATGCACAACTAAAAAGGCCAATGTCGAGCAATGAGGATGTAGTGACAGCGCAGCTGTGTAAAGCTGATCACTATACTCGTTGTATCTCAAGTTGAATGACGTCGTAACATGCTGCTTGAAAGCCTTCGTTTCTTCAGAGTCGACTCCATTGTCCGTCTCGGTTACCTCAGCAAGATCGTATCCCATGCGAATCAACTCGATTTGACAATCAGCCAGAGTAGCTCTTCGGTCTTCCAGTCCTAACACACAGCTACAAGCCGTGTTTGAAACGAAACAACGAACACACAAGTCTTCTGATTCAGATACGAAGTCTGACGAACATAATGATGAAGACGATTGTCAAAGTATCGGTCGAATTCTGAGTAACTTCATCATTTTAGTCGTGCAAACCATCCACACACACGTATATTTTTTAAGCCTTTTTTTTTGAAATAGTTCCCGGGAACAGAGAGCTTTGCTCTCCGTTCCCGTTCCCGGAGGTGGGCGCGCGCCCGGGAACGGGCACGTTGGGCACACCGGGAACGTGTTCCAACCACCCTAGAGTAGCTTGAGGTGACGAAAGCACGATATCGAAGGAGTGGGAGTATGTTCGACCCGTCAGAGGGATATTACATGGGAGTAGGAGTAATACCTGTAGCTATTAACCCTTTAGGAAAAAGAGTAAGAGTACCAACAAAATTTTTCGCTGCCGCGGGCCAGGAGTAAGACTCAAACTAGCGTTTGAGTCGTGCTCCAATGTATGGACGGCCTGACGTCACTGGTTCGCATCTTAACTATTCTATTATCACCGATTCATGCCCAATTAAGATACATCTAAGGAAGCTAAATTTTCATTGGTCGGAGGAGAGTTCACGGAACTCCAGCGTCGAACTGATGCAATTGCGTTGGTTTCAGTACCATGTAGTTTCATTGAGT
>LVLI01000255.1:0-99134 GCA_001687465.1 Halocafeteria seosinensis | reverse complement strand
ATCTCAGCTTCGACCCGTATTGAGCTCCAAGGGATCAATTTCGCTCTTAAAGATGAAACAGATATGGTATTGGAAACGCAGAATGCGGAGCTTCAATTTGAAAACCAGGTCATGCTACACGCAAGCTCTCGATTTCACTTACCTGCGTATACCCACTTCACCGCAAGCWCATTCCATACTGATCCGCAAACGATACTAGATGGAGTAGGCAGAGGTCATGCACCATGCCAAGGACCTGGGACTCCGATATCGTCGAGTAAAGTGCATCCTTGGGGACTTGGGGGATCTTACGGTGGCATAGGACTGTTTGAAAATGTAACGGACGCCATTGGGGAGAGTCTAGCGTACGGTGATATATTTTATCCACGCGAGCTAGGGAGTGGTGGTTGTGCTGTTGGACACAGCAGGGAAATAAGTGGTGGAGCAGGAGGTGCTGCTTTGGAAGTTACCGTGAACGATACATGTACTTTGTATGGGAAGATTGATTTAAGTGGAGCAGATGCTGTCCCAGTAGTGGGTACTGCATCTGAGAGGTATGTTTCCTGAGATTGACGCGTACGTCCGTTCTGTAACTAGTACTGCTGTGTATCATTCCTGTGGCTATGCAGACTAGGGGGTGGTGCGGGTGGCAGTTTTCTTCTACAGGCAAAGCACCTGAAAGCGTTTGAAGGCGATATACATGTCACCGGGGGCAAAGGTGAATGTACATCATCCACGCTGTGTCAAGGGGGTGGTGGTGGGCGACTTGCTGTCCATTGTAGTGCCTTCGTCGGTGAAAGTTCGACCCATCTTGATGGAATTGATGCGTTTGGAGGATATGACGGTTCAGCGTCCCACCGATCTGCGGCCGGTACGATGTTTTTTGACTGCAGTTCCGGTTATGGTGGCATACTGATCGTTGACAACGAAAAGACGCTGAAGGATAATTTATGGGGTGGGAGAACGCTCATATCATCTTCAGGGAGTAACCTCTCGTTGGGAACTCTCCGAGTAGTTAGAAATGGACGAACTAGCGTTAGTCTACCAGACGCTGTGGCGAATAATGAGACTTTTATCATTGGGAAGCTTGAAGGCGACTTAACGGGACATATGCAAATTTCGGACGGCCAATGTGTGGAAATATCAGATGCGTGTAGTGTGGATGCAACTGGGGCGACCCCTGTTTTCAGGCCGGTCAGTGATTCAAGTGTGAAACGCTTGTCTGTGTTCCCGACTCCTACTCCGACTGCAACTAACCATGCAGAATCTGCCATAAGCGTAGGTGCTACCGGTACTCCCTGCACATGGACATCAACACCTAGTAGTACTGCCCGCTCACCTGCTGTTCCTCATACTGGATATCTGAGTACTCCGAATGCTACGAGCTTGCCTTCCTCTACTTCGGTACGTAGCTTGCAAAAGCCTACTGGATCTCAAACACCGGACCAGACGACAGCACAGCCATGCACATCACATGGTGTACGTGTCTCTAGAACGCCGAATAACACTGTCTTTTCCTTCTCAACTGCTCTAGGTAGCTGGCGAAGCCCTAATGAATCTCAAATTCCGGACCAAACCACAGCGCAGACTGTCACACCACATGGTGTGCCTGACACAGCATACCTAAATAACACAGGCTCGCCTGGGTCAACTTGCCCTAACACCTCGCAAACAGCGGAGACTGGCACATTACTTGCGGTGCCTGACGCTGGATATCGGACTACACCGAATAAGACCGCTTCGCCTTCGTCAACTTGCGTAGGTAGCTCGCAAACACCTAGTGCATCTCAACCACCGGACCAAACCACAGCGCCCACTGCATTCCCCATTGTCCTTGCAATGGATATCGACGTTTCTTTAGGAGGAACATTAGCAATTTCCGGAGAACCGAAACCTATCGCAATCGAAAGCGTCGATATTGAGGTCAACGGAACTTTTCAGGGTGTGTCTAGTTTGAATATGTCCTCTCAATCTTTCTTCAGGCTTAGTGGATCCGCCACTGCTTTGGGAGTTACCACAAACTTCTTTACCTTACACTATCTCAGAATTTCAGATTCCACTCTAAAAACTGGTGGATGGGACTTTCTTGAATGGAACGTCTCTGAAATAGAATTGTCTGGCCAAAGTGTCTTGGCGATTAATGTCAAGGAAGATCTGAAAGCAAGCTTCAGCACGTTGGAAGTGTTAGATACAGCCATCTTTTCCGTATCCACCCAGAAAGGAAGTGCATTTAATGGTACAGTCTGGCAACTCAGAGACCAAGGAACACTCAGTCTACGTGGTGTTAAACATAGCATTAGCGTTCAGAGCAACGTGGAGATGCTGGGGAGCTCTGAATTGATTTGGAATTCGCAACTCCGAATCATGACGAACGAGCTACGTGTTGGAAACGATTCCGTGCTAAACGGTGGTGGCAAAGGATATACTGCGTGTAAAGGGCCAGGAAGTCCGCGGTCAGTAAATAAGTTGCCGAGTAATGGTGTAGGCGGCTCCCACGGCGGGATCGGAAGCTGGCGACCGCTTGACTTTGCTGAGAAGTTGGTCTACGGAGATGCATTTTATCCAAGAACCCTTGGAAGTGGAGGTTGCCCTGATGACGGTGGTGGGACTGGGGGTGCAAGTTTAGAACTCTTTGTTACCGAACGCAGCGATATTAGCGGCTACATAGACTTGAAAGGCACACGGCCGATAGAGGGCTCAAGGTACGTTGCGCTGTTTTTTACTCTTTTTCCTGCCCAAATTGTTTATTTTAAGGACGCCAATGTAGTTCTTGCTGCAGAGGTGGTGCCGGTGCAGGAGGAAGTCTCCTGTTTTACACCAAAGAACTCCGAAAGTTCGACGGAAATGTCAATGTTAAGGGAGGCGACGGAGTGCACGGGTGCAATGGTACGGGATGTGAAGGAGGTGGCGGTGGACGTATAGCTCTTTATTGCGAAAGTTTAAGTAGCGAAGTCCTTAGCGGAAACGTTGATTCAGCACCCTATCTAGGCTATGCATGGGCACAGGCGAATGGTGGCCGCACTACATACCCAAGCCAGTCGCCCATGACCATGGCTTCCGGTGCTGGTACAGTCTACGTTGATTGTGGAGCTTGGCAGAGCAACACCCTAAGTATAGATAACCAGTTGGAAGACGAAGATAATTCCTGGGGTGGGAAAACCATTCTTAAAAGCGTTCTCCAAGTTGACCAGCTTCGAGTTTTACGTTACGGGAGATTTCAACTGAGCTCGGTCACTCCAGGGCAAACCTTTGAACACTCTGTCTTGCAACTTATTGGTGACTCGACGGGTCAATTAACCATTGGACACAACGAGCATCTGACAATTTGTGGGTCATCACTGGAGCAGACATACAGCATTTTGGCCCGTATGAATAGAACGTTTTCTGGAGACGATCTTGTGCTAGGTGTGCATTTGAAGGTAGAGCAGGATGGGTCCTTGAGGCTACCAGGTGGTAAGGAGGCCATCATTCCCAGTGCTCATGTAGTTGTTTTGGGTAAAATAAGAGGCTTAAGTAGTGTAACCTTGCAATCAACGGCGCGCTTTGTGCTTGATGCTTCGAGCCGTTCGTCTACAACTCTTGATCTGGATGACTTGACTGCGGAAGACAATTCAGTGGTGAAACTGTCCGGTTCAGGCCATTTGGAGCTGCGTGGGAATTCCCTCAGGTTGTGGGACGGAGGTAAAGTTGAAGTGGAGTTTAGGACATCCAACCTTACCTTTGCCGACAACATGGGTATATACAACCAGTCGTCACTTGGTCTCTCTGGGGAAACAACGATAGTAGCCAAGAGACTCTACATAGGCACGGACGGCCTTATAGAAGGTATAGGTAAAGGATATGGCCCTTGTTCCGGGCCCGGTAATCCCACTCAAGCACGTACAATCAACTGGCATGGGATAGGTGGATCGCACGGAGGCATCGGAATGTCTGGAGCGTTTGAGGAGCATGTCGGACGAAACCTTATTTACGGGGACTTGTTTAAACCAACATCACCAGGAAGTGGTGGCTGCTCGACAACTGGACGTGCGGGAACTGCCGGTGGCGCAAGCCTGAAAATATTAGCCTCCGAAGTAGTCGAGCTTTTCGGTGACATTGACCTCAGTGGTGCAAATGGAAGAACAACGGATAAGTAAGTAGTAATAGCGGATGACATAAAAACGGCAATAATATGTATTAGGGCTTCGTGGCTGCAGATCTGGGGGAGGCTCTGGTGGTTCCGTCTCACTCCAGATTGGTCACCTGAAGTCGGTATATGGTCGAATAATCGCCCAGGGAGGGGACGGAAGTATCTTCAAGGATTGTGAGCATTGCGCAGGAGGCGGCGGAGGACGAATCGCCCTGTATTGTACCTCTTTTGGACCAGCATTTGCCAATTCTAGTTCGGCCGATACTCCCGCATTTACCTGGGCAAAAGCCCAGGGCGGTTTGGACAGTAGCCGTACTCAACGGTCCGGGGCGGGTACAGTGTTCGTAGATTGTGGGCCAAAAGCTCAGAGCACCCTCGTACTGAATGCGGTAGACGGTGAGATACCCAAATCGACGGCGCAAGTTGGCACGACATTCCTACTCCATGACAACAACAGATTGATTGTGGATAGTATGCGTCTGGTAGGGAGAGCAAACGTGCGATGGGCCTCAAAGGTACCGACTGCGGATGATTCCATTCTACAAGTGGATGATCTCATTGGAGACTCGACAGGTCTCCTAACGATTGGGAATAACCAGACCGCCAGGATCGCGAGTGCTTCCCGTGTAGATGAAAACGAGGCTCTCACTAGTATGCCGCTTGCGAACAGTTCCTTCAGTCTCGAAGTCAACCTGCAAATAGAACCAGGTGGGAAGTTGCAGGCCGAAGGGGATGTTGCGATAACGGCTTCCACCGTATACCTTCAAGGCAGCGTTCAAGGCACCAAAAGCCTCAATATTTCAGGAAATACAAACTTTACAGTCAATCCGTCCACACCCTCTTTTAACCTAGACCTGGACATGCTAGAGGTTTCTGATGATGCAAAGTTATTATTCGATGTGCCTCGACGCACGAGTCTCAAGGGGGCCTCGTTCATCTTGCGAGACCACGCGCGCGCAAGTTTTCTGTCGAGGGAAAACAATGTTGATTTTCATAAAGATATTGCTGTGAATGATATGTCGCGTGTGGATGTCAACGGCAGGTCGATCTTCAAGAGTAACAATTTCTTCGTTGACAGAGGATCGACTATAGATGGGAGCGGCGGTGGTTTGCAGTCCTGTGTGGGCCGCAAAACTGTCCAAATGGATGCCAATTTGGAAGAGGAGAGAGGACTGGGTGGATCTCACGGAGGTCTGGGTGGCTGGAAGGGTCTGAGTGAAGAGGCCGCTAGAACTCTCACGCATGGAAACCCATTCTATCCGACTCACAAAGGTGGTGGGGGCTGCAGCAGCGGTGTAAGTAGTTCCGGAGGCAGCAGTATACACGTCATCTCGCGGGAGGCCGCAATTTTGGGTGGAATTGACTGCAGTGGTGGTAGTGGTTCATCCTCGAGGTATGTTGCATTTTGTGTATTGATTCAATCTCTGTGATCGTGCTTAACTTAACTTTGTTTTTCTCGGCCAGGTGTGGCGGTGGAGCTGGCGGCAGTTTCCTCCTGGAAACAGGAGTGCTTAGAGGACTAAAAGGAAACGTGAAAGCCTCTGGCGGTGACGGATCCAGTGTATGCGAAGGCGGTGGTGGAGGACGCGTCGCACTGTACTGCAGTGTGCTTCATAGTGAGGAAAATCCAGGCGTTCGATGGGCTGAAACACATGGCGGGCTTGATAGGAGTGGAGAGAACCAAGCGGGGGCTGGAACATTGTATATGTCCTGCGGCCCAGAACATCCCAGTACTCTTGTTGTGGACAACGAATATCTGCGAAGTAGTCCCACTACATGGCTACTGCTCCAGAATGAGTCCCTCGTAGTGGATACGTTGCGCATAGCAGGTGGCGCCAGGCTAAAGTGGGCTCCTGAAAAATCCAATAGCGTCTTGCGGTACACCACCCTATCAGCAGCTTCCTTGCCCGGGGATACCGGCGGAACGATTGTAGTTGAGAAAAACCAAGTCCTAGCGGTGATACACCCCCCAGGTGATAAAGGGAAATCACCCAACGAAAGTGCTGACTGCACGGTAGCCATGAATGTCATCGTCAAGAATGGGGGGCTGTTCTCCATCGCACAAACACGTGGCGTCGAGGTAACGGGTGTCAGCGTTGATGTGATAGGCAAACTTCTGGGAATGCGTAGTTTATCGCTCTTAAATGGAGCCAGTTTCAAGTTTGAACCATCCTCAATGTCTTCGGTTCAACAGAAGTTAGATACACTCAAACTGTACGGAGGCTCACGCCTGTTCTTAACCGTCCCTAAAGAGATCAACATCTCAGGTTCTGGACTCTTTCTGGGCGACAATTCAGCAGTCCATCTTAACTCCGAAAAAGCTAGTTTGAAAATGACCGACGAAATTTCTCTCAACGGAACTTCTTCGAGGCTCTACATATCCCAGAAAACCATTTTGAGCACAGACCACTTCTCTCTTGGCGCTTTCTCCAAGATAGATGGTGCCGGCAGAGGGTACCCTCCATGCGATGGGCCTGGGAGTGCTAGTGTCGTGATGAATGTGTCCGTGAGTGGCATGGGAGGTTCTCATGGTGGGCTGGGCACTGCAACCGATATCGATGAGCAACATGGTAGAGCTCTTACTTACGATGATCCGCTTTACCCCGTTATCCCGGGGAGTGGAGGATGTGGCAACGACAATGGAGGTAAAGGAGGTGCGAGTGTGCACATCATTGCAAACCAGAGCGCTGACGTCGTTGGAAACATAAGCGTTCAAGGCGGCGACGCAGGAGATGGCAGGTATGTTTCCTAATATTCTTGTACCCAAATCTTATCATTGATCGAACGGTGTGTCTACGTTTTTCACGGCGCAGCTCTGGTGGAGGATCAGGAGGCAGTGTCCTTCTCGAGACACGGTGGCTCAAGTCGCTCACTTCCATCGTTATTGCAGAGGGAGGGCATGGTGCAGAGAGAGGAGGCGGCGGTCGCGTTGCCCTCCGCTTCCATGATTATGGTGCAAATAAGACGGAACTACCAAGAGTTGATCGGGCTAAAGCGCACGGCTACCCTTCAGGAGCTGGGACCGTCTTCATATCACACAAGAACCGGTATAGTAATCCGAGCACCTTGACTGTAGATAACGGTAAGAGTCATGGTGTTGGTCGGGGTCACTGGTCGGGAATAACCTACCTGGGGCAACACGATACACTCAAAGTAGTTCAAGTCTTAGGAGGAGCGCGGGTGAGGTGGAGCGCAGAGTCCTCAGCCCGAAGAGCATACATAGGGCATCTCGAAGGCGATTTCACTGGACAGTGGATAGTCAGCGTCGGAGATGCGGTCATGATAAATTCTTCTGCTGCCTTAGAGCATCTTACATCAGACTTCTCATTTATTAACGCTGAGCAATTCCTCTTAGCTGTCAGTCTTAAGGTGGCGTACGGGGCTGTGTTCGGTGTTCCAGACCAGCTTGATGTCCACTGTCCCCATATCAAATTGGAGCTCAGTGGCTCTTTAGAAGGTGTTAGAGGTCTGAGCTTTTGGAAAGGAGCAATGTTCCGTGTCCACCCTCCCTCTGAGGATGTAGAGCTTGCGGTGTATTTCTTACAGATCTCTGATACTGCTCAAATTGATGTCTCGGTCGCAAACAGTGCCACTGTCCGCGGTCAGCAGTTGCTTCTCAGTGATGATGCAACTGCACGATTTCAGAGTTATCATACGAACCTCACATTTACGGAATATGTCCAAATAGTGGATGAATCTTCCTTCGACGTCTTCGGTCACTCGTTGTTCTGGGGAGGGGGAAATATCGTGCTGAAGGGCTCGACTGTTGCCAACATGCACACGTCGCGTACAATTATTTGGCTCTCGGGCACAGTACAATTTGGGGACACCTCCTCATTTACAGTGAATGGCTACTCCTTCGATGCGTTTTGCCGCAGCTTTTCTGTGACGGGAGTTGCGTCGGCCCGATTTATTGCTGTCGAGACCAATATAACAGCTAGCCGACAAATTGCATTGCGGAACAGTGCCTCGCTGATGCTATCCAGAAGTAACACATTCGCAACGGAAACGTATTCAATGGAAGGTGGTGTCCAGGTAGATGGCGTAGGGCGTGGATTTGAAGATTGTGAATCGCCAAAGCCGGGGGGCTCTTCTTTCACCAGAGAAGGTGCAGGAGGCTCCCATGGAGGCGTCGGGAGCTGGCGGAATGTAAAAAAGGTGGACGGACTAGCTTTGACACATGGGGATATATTTTATCCGTTGGACGCCGGAAGCGGCGGGTGCACAGCCACCCAAAACAAAAAGGCTTCGAGAGGTGGTGCAGCGTTGCATGTAATAGCAAGCAACTACAGCGAGATTGCCGGTAGTATTCACCTCCGAGGGGAAGATGCCAAGGCAAAAAGTGACCATTCTGCAAGGTACGCTTAGATATTATGTTACAATCCTGTCTTACCTACAGTACAATTGAATAAATTTTTCTCGTACAGATATGGGGGCGGGGCTGGGGGTAGCTTCTTCCTGGAAACGTCCCATCTTGAGTCCTTCGAAGGAACGGTGAACGTTGGCGGCGGTGATGCAGAGGGGTGTAATTGCGAACGTAGCAACGAGAATTGCGCCTATACAGGAGATGATTGTAATGGAGGTGGTGGTGGAAGAATTGCATTATATTGTGATAGGCTTGGAGGGAACTCCGAAGAGTTAGGTTTCGAGTGGTTCGACGCAAGCGGAGGTTCAAGTGCTTCTGGCAAACGTTCTGGAGCAGGAACTGCGTACATTTCTTGCGGCACGAAGATAGCGGATATGCTAGTAATCCGAAACGGCTACAGCAGCGACTCGCCACAGGCAAGCTATTACGGTAATACTTTCCTAGTTAGCGAACGTCCATATGTCGCTCTGCAGACATTAAGGGCTGTTGAGTTTTCCAGAGTCCATTGGCTCCCGAAGCAATGGCACCTAAACGCTACGAACTCTACGCTTTCCCTGCAACATCTAGAAGGTGATTTAACTTCCAAGTTGGTCGTTGATAACGGTCAACTTCTGGCAGTACACACAATTAATACGTTAAGCATCGATGAGACCAGTTGCTCTCGGATTGATCACAATTTTGCAGACAGCTCTGTGCTGGGTATTAACATCGATGTGAAACCACACGGTGTAGTTGATCTTGCAACGACAGAACTTCAGGTTCCCGACTCAATTTTGCGTTTACAAGGAAAACTAAAAGGGGTTAGAGTATTGACCATTTCGTCTCGTGGCAAAGTACGAGTCGATGAATCATCACCGGCTGTTTCACCAATATCAAACGTTGATGCCATCAACGTCTCCTGCAACGCCATGTTCAAAATGTTTGGCCCGAATGAACATATTGAATTCGACGGGACGGACTTGGAGCTGCGGGATAGCGCAAGAGCTGAGTTCCATGGCAAGAAAACTACGACTGTATTCACAAACAAAGTCGCATTGTTTGATCACTCCGTTCTTTCTGTATTCAATCGCTTTGTGCTTCAGTCAAAAGAATTTTCCGTGGATGCGAACGCTAGGGTTGATGGAGTAGGGCAAGGACATCCGAATTGTGTTGGTCCCGGTACGCCGGGATCTAACTCAAGTCTCTTTGCAATGGGCGAAGGAAAAGGCGGATCTCATGGAGGCGTAGGTACCTGGCAACACGTAGATGCGGACGAAGTGTCACTGCTAACTTATGGAGACGCATTGCGTCCTGGTGCGCCTGGTAGCGGAGCTTGCGGACCTCATTCTAATGGTCACGGCGGTGCTAGTATACAACTATTTGTTGAAGGGGTTGCTAACGTCCGTGGGGACATAAAGGCAGACGGGCAGAGCGCTACATCTTCTTCACTAAATAAGTAAGTACATGATGCTCACCAAACGCTAAGCTTCATCTAGATATTTTCTAATGTTGTACAGAAATGGTGGCGGTGCGGGAGGAAGCATTCTAATCAACGCCACACAGGTTTCAGCGACTGGTACTATCACTACAAACGGCGGGAATGGCGGTGTATGCAACAAAAAAGGGTTGGAAAATGGTTGCTGTGGAGGTGGTGGGGGCAGAATTGCAATATATTGTTATTCGAATGGAGAACAACAAGTGAATGATTCGGTTTCAAGTAGAGTCACGGCGTATGGAGGACTAAGCTCCCTCGGATCAAGCGCCTCGGGGGCGGGGACAATTTACATAGACTGTGGGACGGAGTACCGGCAGTCTCTAATCATAGATAACGGCGAAAACAGCCAAAAGCGTAGTTGGAAGGGGACAACGTTCTTAAAGGGGGGACAGGATAGCATTAATCTTGGAACACTGCGAGTAGTCGGAAATGCGCGACTTCTCGTGGGCCTTAGTGGGCCCTTCTTGCGCACCAGGTCACCCTCGCTCCTCAATGTCGATCGTCTGGAGGCAGATTTTACAGGCCATTTAGCCGTGGGCAATGGTATTCACGCGGCTATCGACTCTGCCGACATCTCAGTGGAGGTGTCTGACCAAACTGAAGCTGGTCGCGTGTCGAATGGCAGCTTTCATGTTGCGTTGGATCTCAGAGTGTTTCCTCTTGGAAGGTTGCAAATCCCTATTCCAAGAGACGTTAAGTTACCTGGGGTAGATGTTAAACTTGAAGGTTTATGGCAAGGCGTTCGTAGCCTCCGGTTGGTCGACATGGCAAAGTTTCATGCCGTCGGTGGCCAGCTGGAAGCAAGTCACTGGAATCTGGGGTTTATGGATATATCGGATGACAGTGTCTTTAAAATCACCAGAATGCAGGAGATACAGATCAGCGCAAACCTTCTGAGTCTTACTGATGGTTCTAAGATTGCACTCGACGCGGAGGAAGGGGTCGAGCTGAGAGTCACCACCCTGAAGATTTCGGAGTCTGCAGCGATGAGTCTTTCAACGTACGGAAATGCTACCTTGAGAGGAAACGTTTGGACACTAAGAAATGATGCAACTGCAGCATTTGGTGCAGTGCGCACGAAAGCTGTCTTCGATGAGAGTATTCGCCTTATGGATGAATCTAGTGTGAGAATTGATTGGCAGCTGAGCATATACTCGAAGCAACTTTTCATTGGAAATGGTGTGTACGTCAACGGTCAAGGACGTGGTTATAGATCATGTTCAGGACCTGGTATTTCGGCTTTAGGTGGAGGCTCCCATGGCGGTATTGGAAATTGGCTAGACGTTAGTGTAGCAACTGGTCAGGCTACAGCCTATGACGACTCAGTTTATCCAACTTTGCCAGGCAGTGGCGGCTGTCCGTCGACAGGCGGTGGAGCCGGTGGGGCAGCGATAGATATGACAATTGATGAAGTTGCTGAATTGAATGGGCGAGTAGACGTGGGAGGGAGCTCGGGTGTCACTTCTGCAAGGTAAGAAGATTATGCCTTATATACTGAGTACAGTAGGTGTAGAAATGAAACAATACTTTCCATTCCGTGCAGTGGTGGGGCAGGAGGGAGCTTCCAGTTAAGAACAACTTGGTTAAGATCTTTCGAGGGTGCCGTAAACGCCGCTGGAGGGGCGGGCGATGGATCCTGTTCGGCAGACAAGTGTCCGGGAGGTGGTGGTGGTAGAATTGCTATTATCTTCGAATCCTTTGGGGATCAAGAAACAAGTGGAGAATGCCCGGAATATTCTCGTCTTGATGCTCGTGGAGGAGTAACAGATGATGGTAGGAGAGCTTCTGGTGCTGGAAGTCTGTATCTTCAGTGTGGTCCTCAGACGGGAGTCTTGATTGTAGACAATCACAATGACAATGAAGAGGTTTCTTATTCCGGAAGCACTTTTGTCTTTCGACGCCCACAAACGTTCCACTTGCATCGCATTCGGCTAGTTTCAGGGGCAAGGCTTTTCTTCTGTTTGGATCCGAGAAGCAAGTTCAGATGGAAAATCAATGCATCCAATCTAGAAGGAGACAAAACCGGTCATTTAGGAATCGCAGATGATATCCTGTTACGACTCCACGGCTCATCACTGCTAACCCCCTCCGAAGCTCAATGGCGCACATTTACAGCCAATTTGAACACACCTGATAACTTTGTCATGGGGGCCAACGTTGTGATTTTCAACGAAGGTGCTCTGGTCTGTGCATCCATGAGCAACGTTGTACTTCCGGGTACACATGTTACCGTCCGTGGTGTATTCGATGGTATAGAGGGACTCAGCTTGCGCTCGGCTGCCCATTTCGAGGTAATTCACGCCCTGAGTCCTAGCGACGGATGGTATAAAGTAACATTCTTAAGACTGATTGACTCATCCAGGTTCACCGTGAAAAATGCATCGAAACTACAAGTGCTGGCTAATTTGGTCTCTCTAACTGATGATAGTATTCTCGAGATATCCGCATCAACAGATGTTCAACTCTCAACAGAGAACCTGGCCATCATGGGGAAAGCGCGTTTCGCTCTCAAAAATATCAAAGAGATACAAGTAGACGCGCATTCGTTTTTTGTCTCTGAGGAGGCGACGGTCGACATCTCAAAAACTGTGGTCGCGGACATATCCGCCGAAAACATAACACTAGTAGGTCAGTGTCAATTTAGCGTAAAGAATGTGAAGGAGGTAACACAGCTTTATTCGCATTCTATTGTGGTAAGCGATGAGGGGAAGTTGACCATTGGCTCCTCAGCATTCTCCCGGATACTATCAAAGAATTTCACATTGACCGGACACGCCCTAGTTAGGCTCGACGATGCTGGGGATGTACAATTGGATATGGAGTCATTATCACTGGATGACAGCGCTATTACCGATTTTAGCAGGCCGACTACCGCCGAAGTCTCAGCAGATACCCTATCACTTGGCTTGTCTTCCCGGTTTAAAGCATACGGAACTCATCGCTTTACGTTGTATGCAATGTTCATATCTGCAGACGGCGATGGACTTGTTGACGTTGTTAACGCGAAGAACGTAACCGTATATACCAATACTCTGGACTTGATGAACGAATCTAGCTTTTGTGTACAGAGCTCCGATCACTTGCAAATGAATCTAGACGCAGTCTACCTTCGTGACAGGAGTACAATGGATTATGTCGGGCCAACGACAGCACGCGTATCAGGTGGGAACATAACCGTGCTAGAGTCTGCGCAGTATAACCTTGAACAGATAGAAGACTTAAACATAGACGTAACCACAATACTCATCAAGGACAATGGTTTAGTAAATGTCACCCAGTCAGCGATTGCGCAACTACATGCTCGATCTTTGATATTGGGCAATAGTTCTGTATTTTCTCTGCAGTACGGACATGAGACACAGCTGAGAATTGAAGAGTTTTACATAGTGGGCCAAAGCTTCGTCGACATCAAAGCCCTCAATACGGCAAACGTTGTTGCGTCTCATTTTGAGCTCTCACGCATGGCCAGGATGGATGCAAGCACTACCCGCAATATTTATATACAAGGGGTAGCTATGGTTCTGAAGCACGAACCTCTCTTGAAGATTGGCCAAAATAATGTCCTCAATTTCAGTATGGCGATTGACATCCTGGATGAATCGGTTTTAGTGATACAGGGCACGTCGCGAGTCATCACGGAACGTTTCGATATGGGGACAGAGACCTATATAGATGGAGAAGGCCGTGGATACGGACCGTGTGATGGTCCTGGAAGTCCCGCTGTTCTTGAAAGAACGGAAAGGAAGATGACGGGTGGGTCACATGGTGGCATGGGAACCTGGAACACTACTCACTCTTCAGTAGTTCTTCGGGTTACCTACGGGAATGCCATATCCCCTAGTACTCCTGGAAGTGGAGGGTGCTCTTCTGAACATGGAGGAAAAGGAGGGTCATCTTTGCAAATGACTGTGGTAGGGACTGCGTGTCTGAATGGGCAAATAAATCTCTCCGGTACAAGCGCTGATAGCTCTAGCACTGGAAGGTACGCATTTCGTCCAAGTTGGTCTATTGCGCTCTCGAGTCGTTCATTCATGCGAAATATGTGTGCTTGCAGAAACGGTGGTGGTGCTGGCGGGAGTTTCTCTCTAGACACGGGTAGCATTGAGAAATCAGGCGGCTTCATCCGAACAAATGGTGGTAACGGAAATGGATGCTCGTCTCTAGATGATGATGGTTCGTGTGCGGCGGGTGGAGGAGGAGGCAGGATTGCATTACACTGCAGTAGGATAATTCCAGGTGATGGGAACACCACATTCCGCATCCCTCGCCTGGAAGCATATGGAGGAGCCTCCTCTGATGGTACCAAGCTATCAGGTTCTGGAACGATCTACATGGATTGCCCCCCAGCATTTGACGCTGCTCTAATCGTGGATGGGGGAATTCCACATGCCAGTCTGGGTACGAACCGCACCGTTGGCACCACATCGGTCTTGACTCGCTCTGCCGAGCGGCTACACTTTGAGAAGTTCCAGATTCTTCGAGGAAGTACATTAGTCATCGGCGGTGCAGATGGAGGTACATCAGAACGCACCGCGTCTATTAAGCATCTCCAAGCGGACGGTACGGGAACTTTAAGTGTTGCAAATCATCAAAGAGTAGATATTGTCTCATCTAGCGCGCTGGGATACGAGACTACGCTAAACCGAACTCTGTTCGAACTTCACCTCGACATTCAGATATCAAGGTCGTCAACGATGTCTGTTCCACGATGGACCAATGTGACTATCAATGGGGTGCAAATAACCGTAGAGGGGATCTTGCAGGGCGCCTACGGGATCCTGCTCTACGATGGCGTTCTCGATTTCCAATGCGGTCTATTCAAGGTTCAATCGCTTAGTTTCTTGGAATTGTTAGCTTCTTCACTCTTGCGATTTAATGGTCCCGGGTCTTTGGATGTTCACTCCTCGATTCTGAAACTCAGCGGACGGTCCGTTTTGCAGCTAGAGCCGGAGAGCTTCTTAAATTTTGAATCTGATTGGTTGCAAATGTTTGAGAACTCCAAAATCCAAGCTATCTCGGAAAATATAAATTTGACAGTCGGCTCTGCAGTGCTCCAGGATTCCGCGGTGGCACGTCTTGAAGCAACCCAAGGGACGCGTTTTGGCATTCAGCAACTAGAGATGCTAGACAACAGCCTCATGCGCATACAAGGGGTGTCATACATTATGATAGGTGCTTACGCTCACATACTATCTGCAAGCAGCTTGGTGATTGACGGGTGTGTGGACATGAACGGTGGAGACAATTTTGTGGTGGAGTTCGGGGCTACGTTAGAAGTTCCCGATTGTAAAGTATCTGTAACAGATGCACCTACTCCAACTACAAGCCCTACACCAAGCCATACACCATCTACGTCGACTACCCCAAGTGTTACTGCCTCAGCGTCAGTTACTCCGAGCTGGACTGCGTCTCCCTCGGCTTCAAGCTCCCATACCGCAACCCCAACTTCCTCAATAACGGCTTCTGTTACACCAAGTAAGACGCCTTGGAAAGCAGAGCTATCACCCAAAATCGACACTTCAGCGACTGAAGTATTTGCATGCGGTGTTGCCGAGGCATTTAACTGCATCTCCGCACAGTATCAAGCAGACCTACTGTCCCCTACCCAGGACGAGAATGTTACTGTTGGCCGACTACAGCTCAAGGCGCAAAGTGTAACGGGAGAAGAACCCCAACTGGGCCTACAATGCGGTAATCTACCGCAGCGTGGAAACATATTCTACGGCTGCCACCCAGCCTATGCAGGTTCTTCGCTTGGCATTGGCCCTCCATTTCGACTGACCTCAGTGTTGGCCTTGAACTCTAGCTGTGTTCATTGGACACACGTCAAGACATGTCGCCTATTGTCATATGATTTTAGAATTTGGTATCCTCCTGACATTAACAAAATCGTAGAGGCACAACGCCAAATACTAAAGGAAAGTGTCGGAGCGAGGCATTTAACGGAGATTGATTCCAAACGGAACTCGACGGAAGTTTTAGTTCCCGCCGAAATGCTCATGTCCTTGAATCAAGAAGTGATACAGACAGCGCAACTAGCAGTCACCATGCCGATAAAGAAAATGAAAATTTCCGCTAGCTCGTCCTCAACTTCGAATTCGCTAGTGGGAGTTTCTCCTCAGCACTTAACTGTAGAGTTTGGTCGCAGCAGAAGCAATGATAGGACTCTCCACAAAACAATTTCCTTAACATTCGAACCTAATACGAAAGCAACATTTAACGTCCCAAAAAGCGCCCAGAAGTTCATATCGGCGCCCGCAAGCACGGTCACGGTCTCCGTCTCCAGCGTCACTGTTGTGGAAAGGAACATTTCTATACGCACCGGTCCCGTCCCGTCGGATGTCAGCAGCACCTTTGTAGATGTCACGTTCCTTTCGAAAAAGAACGAAACAATAATCAAAACGATTGGCATACAAATTGATATCAGTGTGAAACAAGCTGCGCTAGAGCTGGGACTGTCGAATTTAAAACTTTCTCGTAGTCTTTCAGAAAGCTCTACGCATCGCCAAGCTGGATTGGTAAACGAAGGTGACTATCGGGCTTTATGGACAGCCAGTATCTTCACAAATGACGGTGAAGCAGTAAACAAAACGGAATTGGATTGGATCTTTCCGGATGTGTCGTCAGGACAGATAGGCGCCGGAGAAACCTCTTCAATTCCAATTACATTTGCGCCGGCGAAAGCACCTGGATTGGGAGTATTCACAGCCTGGGTGTTAGTTCTTACAGACGCAATGGATGGAGAAATGCAGGTGTCCCAAAATGTCCCCAAACTCTTTGAGGGGCCCAACCAACCGATTCATTTTTGGATCCGCGCACAGCTAACGGTCACTTCGATATATGTCTGTAAACAGTTCGATCCTCTGCCCACGCTGCAACCGCTTGACTCTGTAGCACTTCCATTGAGTGTTATCAACACTGAATCTTATGCACTGACCGTGAGCCTGTCGAATTTCCGCTTGAATTCGCTCTCAAGAAATGCCAATGAGACGCTAAGAATGAACGCCCGAAATCAAGGAAGAACAATTGCCCTTGCGGATTGGCTCTCCATTTCACCAACCCAGCTGAAACTAAAGCAGGGTGCATCAGCCATCTTTTTGCTACAACTGAGTTACCCGTCCAGACTCCTGTCACTGGAAAGGTCAGATGGCCGTAGAGTCCAGGTTAAACCCGGAAACTTCGAGCTTGCATTCACCATGGACATTTTCTTTGGTCAGTCTCGGACCACTGGGCAACCGTCTGCGACATTTGGAGAACAACTTCAGTTTCGGCATGTACCAGGTATTGCTTCACCGATGGAGTCACGAGCTACTGACACACGAAGGGAAGGAACGGTCGGCGCGACACTCGATGTGTCTCTGGATCTTAGAGACCAGTTTGGATATGGACCTGCAACAGCAAAACTTTCCCCGTCAAATTGGAAAGGATTTACATCATCTACAAGCGGTTTTACGGAGTACCCTTCTCTAAGCTTACAGTTATCAGCACCGAATTCCACCGTCGTTCCAGCTGAGCTTGAGCTACCTACCCTGTTTGCCTCCGACCGCACCGTCACTTCCTTGCAATTCGGAGTCTTTTTGAAGGCAACCGGTTCATTCTTTTTGAAGGTAATGTTGGGAAACTCATCCATTCAACAATCTCCGCTCCTCTTAACATCGAACGCTGTCGAATGCCCTGGGGAGCATGAAATTCCCGACGCTTCTGGCGGAGAGTGTGTATGCGAAGCTGGACACCGTCGTGGTAACGGAAGTTGCCTCCCCTGTTCTGCTGGCTCATTCCAACCTAATCCATCGAACTCAGAGCAGTGTAGGCCATGCCCTTCTGGCTTCTTTGCCGAACGAGGATCAAGTCAATGCATACGTTGTCCGACCGAGGGGGCTTCCTGTATTGGTGGCGAGTTAAGAATAATCGACGGATATTGGTGCGAGCCATGCAGTAGTAGCGACGCCAACACCAATTTGATCGGTGCACTATCTGGTGGAGAAGTCATCTTCCATCGCTGTTCACCGTCTGCGGCCTGTGTGGTCTCTTCGGCAGCGAAAGGTATCCACTGCTCGACTGGTTACGCAGGCCCCGTGTGCAGTCAATGTACCGAAGGGTACGCAAGAACTGGTGATGGCTCATGTGCACCATGCAGGAGTGCGTCTCGCGATGTATATTTCTTGTCCTTTTTTGGTACGGCCTTACTTCTCGTAGTTATAGCAATTGCTTATCAATCGTTCCGAGACTCTGAATTAGATGAGGACGTTGTTGCAAGCAATGCAGGTGCCAGCAGGGGAGAGGCAAGAGAAGATGTTGAGGGCAATATAACGGAGCGCACTCTGGAACAGTTTCAAACCAGCGGCGGGAATAACCTATTTGCAGCAAAACTCGAAATGAAGACCTTGCAGCACACTGTGGTATTGGTTTTGGACTACCTTCAAATATGTGCTATTTTGAATACCATGGAACTCAATCCATTTAGAGGAATGTCCTCTTGGATTACTTCCGTGGCAACCTCTTCGACAATGAGCCCTGCACGGGCAAGTCCCTTTCAATGTGTTACTGGGACAACTCCAGTTGAAACCAACCTCTTCGTCATGGCCACACCTATTGTGGTCATTGGGGTTGTCGCGGTTGTGCAATCCTCTCTGCAGTACTGCAGTGCGATATCCTTTTCCACTCGCGCAATCCTACAGAATTCCACACGCTCGGCCATTGTGTTGCTCAATCTCATACACATGTCTGTTACAGATGCAACGTTCCGAAGTTTTAAGACATACCCTGAGGAGATCGACGGAACTCAGAGAGCAGCAGTTGATCTGACGCTGACGACTGACAGCCACCGTTACCAAATTTTGTGGATCGCTGCACTTGTCTCCTTGTCAGTATTTGTCTCTGGGTATCCTGTTATAGTGACCGCATACTACATTTATTGGCGACGTCATCTCACATCGTTTACCCAAATTATGAAGTTCGTGAAAGTTACTGGCGGGTATAGGATAGAACGCTTTGGATACCTCTGGGACATGTTGATGATTGCCAGGAAAGTATTGCTATTAGTCATTGCAGTTTGGGTCAATAGTCCAATTTGGCAACTCGTATTCTCTACAAGTCTTCTCATACTGTATCATCCAATTGCGATGACAATAGCTCCCTTCCGCACTAGGATTCTTACGCTTCTTCAAGGGGGGATGATTTTGGTGGTCTCGCTCAACTGCTGCTTCGGAATTATCCTTACAACTCTGGATGCGGGAATCCTGCGGAGATCGCCTACCGTGTTTACCCGAACAAACACAGAGCTAGCCGTGTTGCTTGTACAGGGGGTCTTCCTCTTAGTGTGTGCAATAGTGTTTTTAAGCTTGTTCCCCCAAGCCGTTCAATCAGTGAAGGCTGTCATGCAGCAGCTCTGGAAGGGAGGGGGCGCTAGGTCGCGCTCTCGCAAAGTCAGTACCGGGATACCGACCAAGCAACCTCTTGATCAACCAGCCCAGTCCAGCGACCCAGAAAAGAAGTCAAGGCCTGTAAAAATGAGGCGCCGTCGGAAACAGAAACGGCGAGCGGTAGGTACCGGCCACTTTGACGATAAAGGTGCTGCTTCCGAAGTAGATGTAGAGAACCCGTTGCCGGAAGTAGGGCTTCGCATAGGCACGACCAGTGGAGACAACTTACGAAACACATCGGAGCAAACAAATCCCTTGGTAACACACAGAAGGAACATATCTCATATCAAGGCACAGAAGGATGCAACAGAACTCATCCCTACTGGCCGTACTAGTAGAGCTCTGGAGCATGCCGCAGAAAGGAGGTACTATGTACCACAAACAGTTCGCTACCAACGGACACGTCGCTATCGTCAGCGAACTCCTCGGTCAAAAGACTCTGACACAACGACGATTAATCCTCTCCAAAACACAAAACAGCCGCGGCGACACCGTCGGAGACAAAAGAAGTCTCCTGGTTGACCATCCCACCCCATCAATGTCTTCGCCAGGGAGAGTGCGGGATTCATTCTCGCAAACAGCACTGACACACATTAAACAAGCGCTATGGGTAGAATCGTAGTTTGATGCAGCGTGTATCTGTAGCTATTTGTGTGATCAGGTTCTAAGTTTGTAGTAGCAAAGAATCAAACTTAAGCGGCGCAAAATAAGATAACGCTATCGAGTCACTATATAGATGTACGCGATATATCAGTCGTAAAACTCGTCATAGTCGTAATCACCGTCATAGGCGTAGCGATATCGAGGATCTGCAACACCAGTGCCGCTAAGCGGGTACGCACACTATAATAAAATAGTACGGAATCTTACAGAACTCCCTCCTACCAGCTTCTCCTGGATCAATCCCTTGCTCAGTAGCAAAGTTCAGGTAGGCATTACCATGCTTTTTGGCCGACGCAGCGGTAGACGCGTCCGGGTCCACCCAAGGATCCCGACATAGGACACATGTGGGAGCATGTCCACTCTTGCGCTGGGATTCGATCCATGTACTCAAGCAAGTAGCGTGCATATCTGAGGAATTGAGCAAAGAAATCACCTATCATATTTTCGGTACATTTTAGTGGAAATACATACTGTTACCACAGGAACGACACCACGTTAAGCGCTCATCGGCAGCCGATTGATCTTCATAGCAAATCGGGCAATCACCGGCCTCTTCAACAGGTCTCCGAGTAACTGGACATAACGAATACACACGTAACACGCATGGATACTTCCCTGGTAAACGAACGTGATATCACCTAATAACCCCCTACCTTCTGCTGTCTCGCCTGAGGTGGCAAGCTTGTACGCTCTTCTCGCAGCGTCGTTGGCTAATACGTCCCGTCTGCAAACGCATACTATTAATTCTGAACGGGATAAATACCAAGGATCGCATAGCGTCTATATTTACCGTCTTCCCGCTTCCTCGGCTCCATCAAAGATATCTTGAAGCTCGGATGTCAACAGTGCCTGCTGCCACACTAAAGGATCGTTCTGCGCTCTACCGAGAACCCGAACAAGGACGAAAATGACGTGTTTACAAAGGTTTCCCTGCGGAGATCACTCCAAACTTCATTGATAGATGTCCTAATATAGAGACGGGCTGTTTCTCTCACCTTTAAGAAGTCGGGGCACTGACAAGACACCAGACGATCGATTGTGACATCGTAGGCGTTTCCCCTCGATCCCAGCACGACTGCAACATTTATTCCCGACGTAAGAATGTGAAATGGGTGACAAGACAATGAGACTACACGATACGGAAAACGAAGGAAGGAAACCGTACCGAAATGACCATACGGGTGACCGTCTTCAGTCGAGTGAAGCATTTTTTCGTCGAGCAAAAACATTCGCTGGCCTAATGCTCTTTTGATGCGCATGGTAGTCGCTACCGATTGCTTGGGGCGATACCGCTTCAGTCGTTGCTCAGCCTTCGGTTCACTTGCCGTCTTTTTCCGTCTTTTCTTCGTTGCACTGTCCGAACTCGTACCGGCACCACTCGCTTTCTTCTTCTTCTTCTGTTGTGTTCTTGTCTTCCGTGCTCGTGCTGCACTTTGGGAAGCAGTCCTGTCACTGTCACTGTCACTGTCACTGGCAAGGTCAACGTCAATGTGCACCGGGTTTGTCGAGCTTCTCCTGCGTCCTTGTCCCGACGCGGAGGATGCCGTTCCACCTCGTCCTCTTCGTCGTGCATAAACCCTACCTCGTCTAGCGTTTCCATAGGAGCCGGAATCCGAGAGCTCTCCGTCGTCCATAGCTACTATGTCTTGCCTGCAATAGTTGCAGTGGCCCACTTACATGTACGCGTGTTGCATATCATACGCATACAACCCCACGCCGGCGCGCACGCAAAAACGCACCTCGGTATTACCAAACATGAAATGATAAAAACGCAAGTCGCTTCTCCTGTGGGGCAGACAGTTCAGTCCAGTAGTCCCCCAGGACACCCACAAAACATGCAACAGAGCACCGACACTGGATCAAATTTGTGGCACCCAACCAAACCAAGTACTTAGTACAACCAGGTAGTACATGTAGTAGTCGCTATGTTTGTTTGGTTTGTTCAGACCCCAAACGGAGAGACTCCGAGAGAGAGAGAGAGAGAGAGAGGGGGGATTAGATAAGATAAGATTTCTTCCTTTTCGTGTTGTATGTGTGCGCGTGAAGAATGCAGCAGCAGCAGCAGCAGCCGCCGCCGCAAGCCCAGGCTCCTGGGGGGAACCGAGCTGGTGTGGTGGACGAGCACGATATTGCCAACGCCACCACAGGAGGAGGCGGAGGGAGAATGTACACGACGGGCTCGGACTCCGAGTCCGTCATGGGTGAGGAGGAAGAGGAACGTGTGACTACGAACCTTGGAGGGTGGTGGGCTGGAGGCCCCTCGGCGGACACCTTGTTCTCCTATTTCACCCCCGTCTCGGATCTCTCGTTGGCGCCTACATTGCCCTATTTTGAAAACGTCTCGGACGAAAAGGCCTTCCGATTGCACCGCTGGTACAGCAACCAACGGTCGACTCTTGTCTCGATCCTATCCTACCTCGTACTCGTCTTTGTAGCGACGTTTATCGAAAAGGTCCAAGGATACGCCACCATCGCCCAAGTACTCGTGCTCGTACTCGCCAGACTCCTTCCCGTCGTCATTGCTACGGCATGGGCTCTCAGACTCACGCCTCCGCCTTCATGGGTCATCTCCTGGCCCATTGTATCCGTCGTGTGTCTCTTCTTGGCCACAGCGAGCTTCCCGGTCTTGGACTTCATCTGCGTTGTGCAGGATGATCCGGACAAAACCAGGTCCTGTGAAACACTGGATGATGGAGATGTACCCTGGATTAACTTTGCCTTTCTGCTCCCGTTCCCCTTTATTCTGAGTCTAGCTATGCACGTCCAGTGGCGCTCGGTGACGGTAGCATCGACCTTGGCAATGATCACCAACTTGGCGTTCTTGCTGCCGTTTGTGGACTCGGACAGGATTGCATTGCCGATTGTTTTTCTCATTGTTATCCTTGTGCTCTCACTCGTTACGCTATGGAATACGGAAAGACATCTCAGACTCGTGTTTCGACGGGAAACGGCAATGAGGAGAAAGCTTAGCTCTCTCATCCAGTACAATGTCGGCAAAGTTGTTAAACTGGAATCACAACAACGATTAACCGAGCTGATCAAGAATAACACCGACCTCTTCATGGAAATCAGTCTACAAGGTGTTGTCCTTTTTGCTTCCCCAGGGGCAAAAGTTCTATTGGGTATGTAGTAATCAGTGTAATTGGAGTGATCGCGTCCGGGGTTTGAGATATAAGTAACCGTTGGTATGCAGGATTGGACGGTGATGACTTAATTGGCATGCATCTTTCAGAAATGGTGGCGAAAGAAGACAAAGAGTCAGTGGAGAACGTCAGCGAAAAAATTAAGGCAGAAGTTGCACGTCTAAAGTCGACTGGCATCGATGAGGCGTTGAGCAAGATCCATGTTCGGACGCAGTTCCAGCGACTACACAAAAATGGACAGAACGTCTCCGTTGTACAGGAAGCACATCCTGTTAAATTGCCGGGAAGAGAACCTGTGATATTTGTCAGCGAACGACTATGTGGCAACGAACAACAGCAAACACAACAAGCCGGCCCAGAGACAGCTGTTCAACGAGCAAGACAACCGGAAATGCCGGTGCAACAGACAGCAAACAACTCTTACAACCCTGACCCATATCTTAGTCGTTGCATTATCTCGCTGATGCTGGCTCTCAGGGGCAATATCGAGACCCTTGCTTCTTGTAGAGAACAGTCTTCCGGGGAGTCCGCACAGGCAACAATGAACATTGTACAGGAAATGACAGAGCAGACATGGAAAGATTTGTGGCTGTCAAGTACTTCCCATTGTGGAATCTTGGGCACCACACCTAGTTCCTGGGAACTCTATGATCTCCTCCAGCGACTGAGCGCCGTCTTACAGACGGGCAACACTCACTCCGTAAAGTTTGAAACAGCGTCGTCTAGTATATCTGTAGAAAGCGACTTCAACCGAGTACTGGCGGGTCTGACTCTTTTGCTTCGATCTATTCAGTTTACAGTAGACAATCAGTTATTGCAAGACGACAACGCAGCAGGGACAATGCTCACTGTAATGCCGTTGGATGACCCAATTGATGCAGATAGAAAAGGCCATGAGTCTTCTCTTCTCATTTTCTGCAACAAAGCGGCGTCCTCGTCCAAATGGTCTAAGGAATGGTTGGACCAACAGCTGTCCTCAGATCCCTTTGACTACCTGTCTGATGGAGTAGATACAAGACCAAACATTAAGTTGAACGGACTTTCCCAGGTGGCGCGAAAGGCAGGGATCGCTTGTGCGAGACTCTACCTCGGTATGTGTTCCGTTCGCACACTGGTACACTCGTCAGTTGAGTATACTGAATCCGCGGCATTGGAAGTGAGAATTCCGAAGCGGTTCGCAAGAGTCCCTCCAATACCTCCTGCGCTGGCGGCAGAAAGCTTTAGCAAGGCCAATGTTGTGTCATCTTACCCGTTCTTGAAGATGCTTGAGACTGTGCAGCCCATAGAACAAGCTGAGCCAGTGAGTGACACGAAGCAGCCTGCTAACAAGCTAAGTGGCACCTACGTGTTATTTGTGGATGATGAAAAAGTAAACCGTCGTCTTGGGGCACGTATGCTCAATCGACTTGGCTGCTCGTACAATCTACTGGAAGATGGCGATGAAGTCATGGATGCCTTGAAAGCGGCTGAGCAACAGAGTAAGCCGTACTCGGTAATTGTAATTGATATTATCATGCAACGTACTGATGGGGCAGAAGTATGCCGCGATTTGAGAGCTAGCGGCGTTGATATTCCAATAATCGCGATGACTGGAAACACAGCAGTCAGAGATGTGCAAAGATTCTTGCAAGTAGGCTTTGATATGATGCTGGCTAAACCTTTCAATATAATGGGACTCGCCCGGGCGCTCGAGGAGGCGCCCAAGCGCAGACAAAAACTGAAGGAGCAGAGTCAACAGCAGGCGCAGGATCAGGGTATAAGTGAATGAGTCTATACGGCCGTATATTGATATTTCGTGTGGCGGAACAAAGAAGAGAAGGCGTGCTGTATCTGCAGTCACAAAACTACAGTGTTACAGTCGGTTGACGAAGAATTTCTTATACTTCTCGTAACAAATAAACATGACGATGTTCCAAGACGTTATTCTGACAAATTGAGGTAGTGCACCTCTGTAGAAAGAGAATAGACCCTCGTTTTTCAAAGTCTTCCATAGGCAATCAAGTGCCCCTGTATATTCAGTCTGTCCGCCACTTCCCTTTCTGGCATTCATAACTCGTGTTTTGACGACGTCAATGGGATTACCTGCCAGTGTACCCGCTGAACCGGCCGCGGCACCGCAGAGGAAATGGGTCACTGTATTATCAGGGAGGTTCAATGTCTGAAGGGCGAATTCTCGTGCCACATCGTACGCGGACAATTCCGCAGCGCAGATGACGCTATTTCGTGCAATATTGGGAAGTAATCCTGCCCACAATCGGGGAATGCCTTCCTCGGCGATGATTTTTTTGTACGCATGCATGGCTCCTTTATAGCGAGGTTCCACCCCTTGTGCTAGTTTCCCTTCCGCCTGTAGTCGAATTTTGACAACATCTGTAGGATTTGCTATCGTGATTCCAATGGTACCAGCTGCTAATCCCGAAGCAATTTTGGCGGGCAGAGTGGTTGTGGCGGCGTCCCCTTGAAAGATACTCCGAATACGCTCATACAAGGATAGGCGAAGTGACGCAAATACGATTTGCCTCTGCAGTCCAGCATTGAGTCCTTTCCAGAAGGCCAGCAAGCCTTCCTCGCCGTAGATCTTTTTCATCGCGGACACCATGTTGTTGGTGCCCCCACGTTGCGTATCCAGCTGCATCCGAACTTTGGTTGTATCGATCGGAATCGTGGCAATCTGCAGTTCACGTGCTTATGCACTCACTCGTCCCGTACGCACATGTAGGCCTTGTCTTACCTCGGCGACACAAGCGCTGATTCCCCCTCCAGCCAGCAAAGTGTACCAGGGAAGCCCTGCCCCCGTATGGACACTCGTCTTGGTCGCTGTCTGTTGCTGAGGGGGAGGGCTAGCGCCCTCCCTACTCCTATCACTCGCAGCTGTATTGTTATCTGGAGCCATCCCCCTGGATAGACCTAGACTAGATACCCTACAACCCTTCCAGGACGACACCGTGTCAAGGGCAATCAATGCTGCTGCAACCAGCAGCAGCAGCACTACAAATTGTATTGTGAGAAACAAGAGAAACAGCAAAAAAACTTTACCAAGTGGAATTTAATTTTTTAAGTCACAAGGACACTAGTCTACCATGCGCTTGACATGTCCATGGACCCCCTGAAGGAGCTTCACAGACTTATATATATTATGAGTACCCCCCCCCCCCCTTCTGAAAATTTCTACTGTTGCTTGGATTGTGTTCTATTCTTTTTTTTTTTACTCGAATGTCCTGTCAAACACCGAGGAAATCACTTAGGCGGATGCCCTTCATCGGAGTTATACTGCCTTCGGCGTTAGAGATCAAGCGGGGCTTGGAGGGCTTTTCCAGAGTTCCATCAGGATACATGTGCAAGTAAAAGCAAGAACCATCGAAAGGACACGTTCCTTTCCCATATTGAAAATGTTTGCATGGGATCTCCTTGAGACGCCGCTTATATTCTTCGATGACGTACACCTTCCTAAAAGGATCATACACGGCGCGTTCCAGTGGCACTACGAAAAACGACTCACGACGACAAAGCGGGCACGATCTAACGTTTTCCTTTGATCGGTCAATACGCGCCCTCCACTGCCGTATGCATTCCAAACAAAAAACATGTTCACATCCGGGTAGTAAACCGAAACTTCGTCCTTGCTCTCGCGGGTTATCGAAGCAAATCCCACATTCAGCTTCCTCTGAAATAGCACGCTCTGCTTCCACAATAGTCTCCTCGCTAGCTGAGGGAAACTGTACGCTTATACTGTATCTCCTTACATAAGGTGGTAACTCTTCCATATCATCATGCATATCGAATAAATCTGTTGCAGGAGCATCTGTTGTATCTTCGACCTCTTCCACCTCCTCCACTCCCTGTAGTACTTCCCCCGCATCGCCACTTTTTTCCGGTTCATTGGCTGCATCCTCGGTGCTGGGAACGTTAGAATGCCTTTGCATGCGCTCGCCTGTTTCTGGGTCCATTTGAGCCGTGGCAATTCTGTAGGGAATTCTCGTAACAGCTTTCGGTATATTCCGCAAAAAGTCAAGGATTTCGCTGACTTGCTCGTGATTTATTTCTTCATGGACGAACATGCAATTGTCCCCAAATTTACAGTTCCCTTGTAGATAGTATTTGCATAGCCTATTTTGGGGTGCGCTCCCCGCACTATTTTGTTTTCGCTGGCGAAATGCCGGCCCCCGTTGTGTCGGGAAGAATGTCCCTCGCTCTTGCTGCCTGAACTCATACCCTGCTGGGGGAGCTGTCGCCTTTGCTTCCAAGACGGACTTTGGAGGACCTTTCTTCCATATACTGTTATTATTACCATTATTTGACGACGCTGTTTGCTTTGCTCCCCCCTGGTTTCTATTACGCTCTTGCTCATAAGAAGAGTGGAACGTCCAGTCATGGTCATCTCGGTAGCCTCCGAACCCCCCGTGATTGTGTGAAATGGCCGAGGGGTTGAAGCCTGAAGAAGGAGGTAATCCGTACGAAAAGCTGTGCTGCACATTTCTCTCATCATCGTCGTCCTCTGTCGTTCCCCAAAATAGCATATTATTCCCACTGTATTCTGCAGACCCCGTTTGTTCGGTTCCTTGCCCAAAGGCGGGGAACGTCGCCGCTGTCTCTCGTGGTTCAAACGAGTCTGCAGTAGCCGACTGCGCGAGCATGCCCGTCATCATTCCTTGAGACTCAAAATTCGTAGAGTTGTCTCCAGGGTAGGTTCCCGGTAAAGACTCGTACAGAAGTGTTCGTCTATCTTGTTGGTTTGACGTGCTACTCGATCCCCCATACACCCCCAATGATTCGGCGGCCGCGCACTGTTGCTGTCCTATCCCCATTCTATCAAACGACGTATGAGCACCTTCTTCCTCTTGGTTCTTTTGTATGGCCGTACTAAACACCAGATTCGAAGTGTCTTCTTCTTCCTCTTCTGAGCCTGCTGGCACTGGCACATTCTCGGCTTTTCTTTGTCCAGCTGCAGCCATCACATACTGCTGTTGTTGCTGCTCTTCGTGCTGCGGTCGTGTCGTGCACATGGCATTATTATCCGCCTCGCCTTCTTCCTCCTCCTCCTCCTCCTCCTCCATGGAGACCAGTTTAGCCAAAGAATCCGTGATATTCTCCATGATTGACTGTTTGCTCGTCTCTTTGGGTACCGTATGTGCACTCACTCTCTCATTTATTCATTCACAAACAATTATGTCGATAATGGACAACACACCCCCTCTCTCAGCGCACTGTATACGGAATCCAAGGTGGTATATATATGAAGAGAGAGAGGGAGGTGGACTTCAACTTCACATGTATTATTGTTGGTAACATGCCATCATGCATTGCCATGGTATGGGTCGCGGATCGTGTACGAATGGATGGTTGTCATATTTATTGATCCGGGGTCAAAGTACGTTCTTGTCGTGTTCATGGACCAAGTCGTCCAGGGAGGTGTAGAATTCCACGAGAGCGGAGAGATGTGGCTTCCACCCGGCCGAGACAATGGGCACCGCAACTTGCATGTTGTCCAGCAGCGGCTTCACATAAGACTGGATGAATTCCACCTGGCACCGCGCAGACGTGTTCTTGGTTCGGTCCATGTACTTGGAAACAGGCAGTCCCATGTCCTTCTCCATGTCTCCCTGAATGTAGAACTCTTCAGTTATCCGGCGTGACCATTCACGTGACAACGCAAAGGGCTTTATGCTCGCTGACAGATCTGCACTCTTGATCACCCCCTCCAGCAAAGTAAAGCACTCCTCCTGGGTGAGAACCTGCCATGCCTCCACAGCTGATAGAACAGGCATTAAGTCCGTCAGAAAATTCTGCCAACCGGCTAGCGACGTAGCCATGATACAACGAGCTACCACCGTACGGAAGACTTGCTTATCTGTCGAGTCAAAGTACGAGAAAATATTGCCGTAGGAGTTGGCTGAGTTGAGGATTTCAAACGTCTTGGCTGCATGGTGCTGCTCCAGTATTGACGACTCGTAAGGATAGGCTGTCGCCAGGGGATGCTGCGTGCGCTTCAGAAACGTTTCTGAAACTCCCGGATGATCCAAATCATGACCAACGGCGGCAATCAAATTCCCAAACATCGTTACCGGCCCGGAATTGGACGAGAGGGAACTGCACAGGTACGGATCCGACAAAAGCACGTGGGTTGTTTGCACCACATCTGCTGTATGTACTGAATTATGGAACGGGACGCTTTCATTATGGGCACTTTCAGCCGACACAAGGATTTCATGAAAGACATTCTGTGGGATGCCCAGAAGTTTTAGTAAGCTTCTCCGTTTCACAATTGCATCGCTGACGATCACCAACCCATGGCCAAAGCAAGCACGGTCAACAGCAAAGACGTTGAAGGTCCATGAATCAATGTTCCGAAGATGCTCTACAAGCGAATTTAATCGCTCATACGTACCTTCGTTGCCTAACCTAGAAGATGTCGGGGGCGTGGAGTGGCTACCGTGGCTATCATTCCCGTCAAAGCTTGCAGAGCTACGTCTTCGCGAGCGCTGATTTTCAATCGCCTTTTTCGCATACTCATCGTAAACCGGGAGCAGTTCATGCAGAATATTATCACTGAGAAGTGAGTTAATGTCCTCCTTCTTCAAAGTCTCTGGTTGAGGCTGCTCAAGCTGGAATGTGTTGAGCTTTCGCAATTCAACGTCAGGATCAGTCACTTCCTCGTGTGGGACGTTCGCAGCACTCTCTCTGTGCCGCCGCGAGTGCAGACGTCCAGAGAGTCTCTTTTTGAGCTTGGATACAGAGGACCTTTTACCCTTCATGGGCGAGGCTGATTCCTCAGTGTCCGCACTCTCTGAATTTGCACCTGATTCGCTTTTTTCGGTGCTGTTTAGCATTGAATTCAACGTCAAGTCTTCAGACTTTAGTGTAGCATCCATAGACCTCCCCGGACTGACCAATGGATGAGAATAATAGAAAGTATCAGCGTCTTCCTCAGGCTTAACAGCAGCATGCGTAGGTAAGATAGGAATTACATTGAAGGGTAGCGAGTTGAGCAGCATCTCGGGGTTAGACAGAATGGAAGATCTGCGATCCTCTCCGCTAGCTGCAAGACTGGTGGTACTTTTCTGGCCACGAGCTACTGAAGATTCGCTTGTCCGGCGTACGTCACCGAATTTGGCTACAGAGGCTGGTGCAGAGAGCCGACGGCGCCTAACCACTGCATTTCGGGGTGGTGTTGAGGGTTCGGGGCCCTTTCCAGAATATCGAGAAGCAACATCCATGTCTTTTCCCATGCACGCTGTACATCCAAGAGCTTTGAAGAACCGATCAAGAGGGCGTTTACTTCTTGCATCCAAATCCTCGGCTGATGGCGGAGCAGCGTCGGCCGACGACATTCTTGGACGGTAGTTGTTAAGATTTAGACTTTTGGGTTTCATTAAGGTGTCGAGCTGCCGTGTTGGTGAACCCGTGCCGTTTGGAGCACTCGATCGTGAGGAAGCATCAGAAACAGAGCTATCCCCTGATAGTTTCCTCTCGCTCTTGTTTTCGGTCAAACTGTCGCGACTAGACTTATTCGTATGGGTGTTGCTGCGAGAGTGGCTTGGAGCAAGTTTCTTTAGGTAACCTTCAAAGATATCCCTTGCTGTTTGGGTGGCCCCGCTCAAGGCAGTATGCCGGTATAGCATCTTTATTCCCTCGATTCTTGATCCAAAAGGATGGTAGTGAAGCTCACCGGTTTGATGGAATCCTTTTCCTAAAAAGTCCGCTGCCTGTTTGTGAATACGGCGTCTGTGTTCTTGTAACGTCCGATGATACAGTACATCGCGAGCAAACCCCTGATTGAAAATGAAAACTCGGTACATGCACTCATTTGTGCCTTCGGGGTCATCGAATTCTTCATTAAGAGCACAAACTTTCAACCTATCTGCAAATCGCCGTTCACCGGAATCGTCTTCGTCCTGCTCATCGATACGGAGCAACCAATTCTCCTCTCGAATCAAGTTATAGGCAACTAGCTGGTGGAGCGTCCTATCCCAAGACTCCATTTCATCCTTAAACCCCAATCCTTGCAAGACACCCCTCAACATTTCATAATCCATAGCCGTCGTCGTGAGACCTCCCCCCATACACAAAACTGCAGCAAACTTCAGTACGAGGGAGCAATGAGTTGTTGCCCTTTGGTCCACTCTGTCGAAGACCGTAGCAAACTGTCGCTGCACTCGGTAGGGTACGGGCAAGAAGTGTGTCTTTTCCAGGTCAAGAACTAGTCGATGAATCCGGAAATTGCAGTTATCAGTGTCAGTGGCTTCATCCTTATCCCCCATAGCTGACAAAATGCCAATTTTCAGCAAGCCTTGGAGAAATTTCTGTGTAAATCGTGGATTCCCCGCGGTCATGGCTTCCACTAAATCTATCAGTTGAGAAGGTATTCTGGTTTTAGGGACTGATAATAGGGAAGCAATCATTTCGGTGGTATTAGCAGAAGTCCAATACGGGATCTCAGCCACTCGAATACCTTGACAGCTCATCATGCGGTAGTACGCTCTAGAGGCTCCTCCAAACGGGGGAATGAATCTTGGCTCGTGTAAGGGTCGAGTGGCAATTACGACATGACACGGTAAAGACGGTGTGTCACTCAAGGTAACACACAAGGCTTCCAAGAGAGCCCAGTCAGTCTTCGCAGCCATATAGGCTTTGTCAACAAATATAGCCAATGGAGCCACTAATGCATGTAGGGTAACCATTTGAATTAGCACTTGAGCTTCAGCTTGGAGCTTCTCAAACGAAGTAAACCGGGGGGAGTCTGTGTCGACGAACAGATCCTCTTCAAATATAGTTTTGACCAGGGATGCAAACGCCAGTGCAATAGATTTTGGTGCTAATTTCGCCATAAGAATTTGAAACAGCTGGTCCAGAATTTGTCGAGCGACGAAGGCCCTTGGATCTGCTGGGAACGACATGCTTAAGACGTAAACGAGCCGCAGATGATTGGGACCAACCTGTTCGCAGGACGGAAACAAATCCGGACAGAGCAATACTTCTGAAATGTCAGAAGCCTGAGGTTCATGATCCACCGCTAGTTCATGCAAAGTGTCCAGTATCTGCTGAGGATAACTCATGGAACAGTTTACTTTCCACCAGGAACTTGGAGGTACCTCGACGGCACTGTCCGAATCGTGAGAAAATGAGAACTCACAACACTCAAGATTCCGTAACACACGCAAAACATGCTTACGGTCAGAATCGCCTTTCGACCACAGCGACCCAACCACCTGTTTAAGATTTAGATCTTCATCAAAGAGAGAGGGGTCTAGCGTAATATTGTCTATAACATCCTTCACAGCATTAAAATCGACGGCTGGCTCTCCTGAAAGTCCTCGACCAGGCTTGAGAATTTCACTCACACAACAGTGTGGACAGCAAAGCTTCACGTCATGATAGCTCTTGAGTTTCTCAATGATACATCGAAGAAGACGAGTTTTTCCAACTCCTGCGTCACCAAGAACAAACAGCGTGTTGCCATTTTGACTACCGCGATACGCAGCTTCCTCAGTTTCAGCAGAACCGTTGCAATAACGCGAATCATTCACAATGCGTCCATTGGACGCCACCGCAGCCGTTCTCCGAAGAAGCAGTATTTGCTCAGATATATCTGTTTCAAGTCCAAAAAACGCTTCCAGAACGAGGGACTCTGTGCCGCCATCGTTTTCCCATAACACAGGCCTTAATACCCGCGGCTGCTTAACTATGGTCGGCTGCCAAACCTGGGTTTTTGCGGCTTTCCCTTTCAATTGTACAGGGTTCGGACGACGCCACAAGATTGAAGGATTACTTTCCGCACTTTCTTTAGTAGTAGTATCCACAATAACTGCCTCCTGGAAGCCAATATCACTCTCGCCTTCTTCGACCGTATCTGTTTTCCCATATTTCATCCGCATGGCCTGAAGACACTTCGGCGCCATTTGCATCAATCGTGCGCTGGTGTTGACAGTGTCCCCTATGACACTGTACTCCCGGCGATTTCCTGCACCAAGAGGACCCACAAACACTACCCCTGTTGTGATGCCAACAGAGGCGAACAGCCCAAGGGATCTGAGGTCTGTTGAGATGCGCAAACCGGCTAAGACCGCTCTCTCTGGGTCATTCTCATGTGCCAGTGGAGGCAGTCCGAAACAGGCCAAAACGGTTGATCCTTTATCGTCCACACTAAACTTGTTCAGTGAACCCTCAAAAGTGTATATCGCAGATTGAACGACCCGCACAGCAGCGTGCATTTCTTGAACTGCTTCGTCAGTAGACTCGTGCACCTTTTCCGGTAGTATACCAAGGCTAACGAAGAGTACGCTGAGCGTTCGCAGCTCGCTCGCCCAGGGCGTGGTAAACGAATTAATATGAGGCACAATAGCTGCTGGAACAAAGGTACCGAGCATCTTTGGAGCCAACACCATTGTTCTTCGAAGATTTCGAGCTCTGAGACGAGGAACGCGGCGTCCTGGTGAATTATTTGTGGCAATGGTTTCCTTTGGCAGCACCCTTGAGGATCGTTTCTTAGGGCCCATTTTCGTCACCAAGCTCTTTCGTCTTGCGTCGGGCGCTCCTTGTACAATGCTAGAGCGTGGACCGTCAACGTCCTTGGTCAAGTCGATGCGTGCGTTTCCGCTAGGAAGTTTCAAAATCTCATATATTTCCAGGGGTTCCACCCAGCTCAGTACCTCCTTCGATATAATGAGCTGTCCTGGTTCACAATCCTCCTCGCACAGAAACGCTTGCTTCAGGGCAGGCCCATTCGCCAGATACTCAGCACGCCCAAAAACACCTCCAGTGAACAGTAGTGACATGCGACCAACACCCAGGCCTAACTTCACACTAAATGTAATACCCTCTGCAAGGTTTGCACTATCTAGCTCCGACTGTATCGCCGTAGCGGCTGAAATAGCCCGACGACACGGCAACGTTAAGTCTCGTTCCTTAGCTTCTCGCCGCTTCACCCCAGCTCTCTCCTCTGCTTCTCTACCATTTTCGTCTTCATCGTCATCGCTAAACTCAAAAAGCTGATCATCTTCGTTATCATCATCAAATGCGCTTCCCAAGCTACTTTTGCGTCCACCACGTGCAGCGTTGCTTTCAGATTGCCACCAAATCGCCAGCAGAGCGTCACCGGCGAACTTGAACACATCCCCAGAGTTCTTTGTTACAATTCGTGCTAGCTGTTCAAAGTATCGGTTCAAGTAAAACGCTAGTCTTTCCGCCTGCAACAGAATGGCACAATTCATTGGCCTTGGCGGTTAGAATAGACGATAAGATACACGTACCCCAAGTCCGCCTCCCCGAGCTAGTGTTTCCGAAAGTTTGGTGAAGCCACTAATATCCACAAACATGGCCACCACTTGCAAATCATGGCTAAAGGGGGCACGATGAGGACTCCGTCCGCGGGATTCACATCCCTTAATGTACCTCACGATCAACTCAGGAAGGAAGTCCTCCAGACGTCCTCCTGAACTGGTTCCTTCCATATCTTATTTTTGTTCTTTCCCTCTGTGTCCCCGACTCGAAATGTATCAATCGGTACTGGTCTGTACAAAGGTAACCTATGTACTCTGCACCAACAATTAAGCGGCACTCACTACTAGCCTGCCACCGTACGGTAGTTTTAATTAAACTGCCACTCCAAGAAGAAGCGACGTCTTACCTGGAAATTCAAACCGACAGACAGACAGATGTGATATACGCCGTGTTGTCTGAACTTTGGCGGTGAAAACCAGTGCTTTGATGAACTCTCTCTATCTCTCTCCTCTCTCTGTCTCTGTCTCTGTCCCACTGCTTGCTACTTCTTGTCGGCATATAACACGCAGCAGATTGTGGGGCAGCCCACTTCCCAGGACAGTCGTAAACACAGCCCACAGTATTTGTATGAATACACATAGATGATGATAATCAAATCCACTGTTTTCCTAGCCTACTAGCGAAGGCGCACGGAAGGGGGCAATGGCTGAGGTTGACCCTGCCGCGGCCAGAAACAACGGTCGCAAGCACGTGCTGTGCTGCAGGTCGCATCAAGGAGCCAACCAACCAAGTGTACCTACCACTGTGAGTCAGTCTGGGACATATGCAACGGGACATGTTGGTGTACAATATATATGAGTATGAAGAACAAAAACGGAAACACAACTACCGGTACAGGGTATGCGACACCGTTCCCACTGCTTGACTAGCTGCCTCCGTACATCGTGGATCATCCCATGCATCCGCCGTGGACCGAGGACCGTGGTCCATGGAACCCTGCTTGAACAGGCTGCTTCACAAATATGCCCGTGATGAAATCAATTCTAACTGTATTCCAATACAGCACGAATAGATACAAAGCCACACTAACTTTAAATCTCAATTAGCATATACCTCAGTACAAAGTATCATAGTTAATGTTTTTATTTGCAGACACACTACGTTGTATGTCTACTACAACGAGACTCTTTGTTTTTTCTCTTGATTTCAATGCATCTGAGATTCAAATTCAGACAAATGGAGTGGAAGTCATTGCAGTCAGAAGAAAACTACAGAAAAGGAAAGTCAGCGAAAGAGGTAAACCGGGGTCTCATTTTGTGTTTTATGCCACGCGAGTCGGGGAGGGAAGGAGAGGGCTGAATACCTATTTGTAGTGCCCCCGTGTATGATTTGTATGTAGAGTAGTGAGGATTAGCAGACGATATGTCATGCCGACAATGGATATACATGCATGAAATGCTTCCTTGACCTTAGGGAATCTCCAGTACAATCCAGTCCGCTTCAGTCCTAGAGATCGCGCAAGAGTTGCATGAGACATGCCCAATCAATCAATATATGTAGTTCAGTGATGATTGGTGGATCATGTATGACGTCGACGATAGATGTAAGCAAGTATGAAAATATTTCCTTGAGCTTAGAGAATTTCCAATACAAGTAGTGTCGCTACAGTCCGCTTCAGCGACAAAAGCGTCCTGGAAACGGAGTAGGAGTTGTATAAGGCATGCCCCAATCGTCTATTATACGTAGTTTTTAAATGTTCAGTAGACGAAGTATTTCTCCGACAGAATGTAGGAACATATATCTGCTCCGCTGTGGCTGTCGAGTGTATCTCCAAGAATGTCGTTCCACAGGTCCAAGCGTCATAGCAACTACAAGAGCTTGTTTAAACAAACCCAACGCAATCAACGAAGAAACGGGGATCACATATGTTCATTAGATTTCGGTTTTCCCTGTGTAAGGGGTAAACCCTACCGGGATCCGCTCCTACAGCTTTACGTTGTGGCGCATCAAAAGTTCCGCATCTCCCTTGTTCCCAGCGGGAGCCCCGTGTTTTTCTGACAATTCTCTTGAGGAACTTGATCGCGTCTTCCCCGAAGCTGTCGGGATCACATCGCTGTTCGTATTGACCATTGATAATGCAGTGTTTGAATTATGGTCGTATTGATAGTTTGTCTAAGAGAGCGATACGAGCTCTAAGCGACAATGTTCTAAATTGACTTGGATATTGGAGCCACCGCGTAAAGAACTGGTTCATGGAATTTGCGTGTCGAAAAGGAAAGAACGAAACCTGAAACACAAATACAGCAAGACAAGGAATTCCAACGATTTGCTTTAGGCACCAGTGTAGACGGTTGTACAAACTGCTTCAACCGGAAGAAGCGTGTCTCTCAGAGAGAGAATAGACCAAGCATCGAAGAAAGCGTTGCTGGTGGAGTCAACCCTCTGCAGTCTGCAGAGCTGAGAGACATGAGGAGTGACAAGAGTTTAGATTTACTTTCGCATCCTAAAGAGGATAGGAGCTATTCTCTTCCCGCACTGCCTCAAAAAAATCGTCCGACGGCGACTGTAACATCTACGCCCTCGCCGCTTAGTTCGGAGGAGCTCACAAGTAACAAGATGATGTTTAGACCAACTCAACCCATTCGGAAAAAGGGTAAAGGAGGAACAGAGGGTAAGCAATCGTTCGTAAGGCTGTTGGTCCCATCAAAGAACCAACCAACCGGGACACAGGCGGTGAAGCACAGTCGTGTACAATATATATACGTATCACAAAGAAAGAAACACAGATACAGGATTCATCTCTCCCCTACTAGTTACCCACTGCTGCTGGTTGTAGGCTATGGAAACCCGCCACAGTAGACGAACACGCGGAAGCAAATACAGGTCATATTATCGTAAGTTATGTCAATTCAAGAAGAAGAATCGAAGAATGGCTAAAGTTCTCATAGCACTGCACGAACATCCTCGGGACTTGAGAGGATTACTTGACATCAATCTTCTTGCTCTCAGATTTGGCCTCAGGAAGCTTGGCAATATCAACGGTAAGAACACCATTGTCGCAGCTCGCCTTGATCTTCTCTTTGTCGGCGTTTTGTGGAAGCTTCATTGACCGCTTCATGGATCCAGATCGCCGTTCCTGCAGTTTCCTCGCAAAGCAGCATATGCAGGTTAAATAATCACATTGAGTAATTGCATCCGGAGACTCATACGTACGATGCGGCGGTACTTTTCGCCCTTGTCTTCCTTTTCCTCCTTCCGGTCGGCAGAAATGGTCAATGTATCTCCCTCCACTTCCACTTTGACATTCTCCTTCGGAACACCAGGAACATCTGCTGTCAAAACATAGCTTTTGTCCTTTTCTCTGACGTCAAGAGCCATAGAATTAAGGAAAGGGAATCGGGAGTTGGGGAAACCGAGTTGTTCACTTCCCCCTTCGCGTCGTTGGACGGCTTGAGACTCTCCAGCGCCAGACGGAGCCTGAGCCTGGTCTCCGAGGAGATTCCCAGGTTGGTCGATGTCAGCCATTGTATTGAATGGATCCCACTGTAACGGCACAGTATATTTCCCAGTTTTCCGCACATACTGTCGATGGCAACGGTCTTGTTGCACTTACGAATCTTCCACCGAAGAAGCTATCCATCATCCGATCCATAGATCGTCTGCACGTCGATGACATTCTCAAGTTAAACTTTGCATTTCTTTCTCTAGAAGCATAAATCGGTTCTCTCATGTAAAATACTAGAAGTCATTCAATCTTTCTCGAATGTTCCAATAAAAGCCTAGAGTGACGTCACACAACTCTCCACGAGGCGCCGCAAGCATATCTTTTATACAGTAGTGAATGACTCTGTCCTACACCAAATTCTGTTCATATCCCTTGCCAAAGACCAAATGATGTCATACCATTGAAATACCGTGAATACCACGTTCGGTTCGAAACTTCCATCCTTCTTTGCTATTGTTCTCTTCCTTCAACTTCCGTAATACGGTTTCGTATCCACCTCCGCTACCATATGCGGCACCGTATTTCATCCGCGTTGATCAATAGACACGGTATGCATTGGCACTTGCTCTTAGAGAGCATCGAAACGTACCTCATGTGCTCGAAATCATCCATCATTGGATGTCTTGTTCCGAAGTGAGACATATTAGCGTTTGGTTTCACAGACAGACGCGACAATAAAACACGAAGCAGGTTACACAGATATGTGGTGCTGTATCCCTTCTTTCTTTACTCCTTAGGATACGGAATTTAATTTACGTTTGTTTTCAGCGCAAAACACGCAAGTACTTGGTGGCAAGTTTAAGCAACAATCCAAATGATTTACAATCTGGTAAACTCGACAAGCAACAACTGAACTTCACGAGCACGATGACGTCGTCATGACGATGACCACGGAAGTTGAAGCGGTGAAGAAACAAGAAGAAGGACAGGACAACCAGCACCATCCGACCATCGGACCTGTAGCAATCATTCCTGTTTAATGGTTGTCCTCGGAAACTTTGCCGCCATGGATACAACCACGAGTCTCCGCTCCACTAGCGGTACTTGCCTCTGCAGCTTGTACTGTGGTCGAATTTCTGTGTGTGCTGTGTACAGCATATTTCAATGAAATGAGTGCTGAGGTATCGAGGAGAGCATGCTCTCCTAGGGACTACGACGATGAAGTGCAGTATCCATCCCCGATGGGCCATGGCGCAAGCGAGAGTGTGAATGCTGTGAACTTCATCCTGATAAGATACAGCAGATACCTTCGGATTGGTCTACCCTAGCACGCATGTGGTTCCAGCCCAAGTCCATGGAGGGTTGAATAGAATGATACAATCATTGTGTATTTGACGGTGTGAATTCCTGTCATTCGCACGTACCACGTAATACCTACCTGCTGCCACAAGCACAAGCACGAGGAATTCATCGGCTTGCAAAGCAACATACAAAATGGGGGCGGCCCGTATGCTCTCTAATGCTCCCATTGGATCCAATGCTTCCCAGCTGCTCGCGAGCGCGCAAATCCCTGCGTCTCGGCAACAGGACAAGGAATCCAGAGTCTCGGTGACCTTCTGCGGTGTGCTGCAGCAGCAACAGCAAGCATACGAGCCCAGTCGTCGCGGGCAATGGAATGCGCACTCGAGAGCCATGGTCAATGCTGACATCGGCGCTTTATGCAACTACGGGGAATGGAGTAGAGCGAGCTCCGTGTCGCATTCACACACATGGAAGAAGTCCACTCCAACGACTCGTGGTAGGAAACATGCCAAGGCATTCGGACGACGACGAGCACAACAATTCACAAGCGAACGACCTGTTGATACCGAAGGCGGAGATACTGAGGAGGGATCCTACTCCAGCTCTGTTTCTGTAGAGGCATTGGACGATGCAGGAAGAGAAAAACACACGTACGATGAGAAGGAAGGTACGTCGCCCTGGCCGAGTATTGCTTGCACGGCGCAAATGCAACAACAACAGGGGAGACCTCTCAAGCCAATGATCACTTTCAACCATCAATTTGGAAGTCCGAATAGCCTCTACGGAGGGCATCTCCGAGTGGGGCATGTAGCGTTTCCCATGGGAACGGGAAATGGACTAGAATCTATGTTGAACAGTGCAAGTGTTGATTGGACACTTAAAGTGCATCCGCGAAAGTTGCCCATGAAACTTGGATCCTGGCAAAAATCTGCAGTTTGGAACTTTTCTGCTGGTCTACATGCCCAACGACTTACATTCAAATTTAACCATCACTGTGCTGGATACCCTACTGCACTTGCACCCATCACCACGGACCGCTTTAAGATTCAATGTCTTTACGGTTTAAACGGCACCGTACAGCAACCCGTGAGCAACTGCAGAATCTCCGAAGGAGGAGTAGCTGTCGACAAAAACGCCTTACAACCAACAGGTGGTATTTTTCAAGTCTACCAGTGGGTGAAGCATGTGTATATTGCGAACCACGAAGGCGTCAACTCTGGGGAAGTTGCTTCACTAGCAAGCATTTTTCCTCTAGAGCAGAGTTCAGGTTCCTGGCAACTCAGTGTTGGTGCCATAGCGAGGGAGCGACGCACTCGGCGAGACAAAATTTCATCCCAAGCGGCAAGAGGTGAAAAAACTCAAGAGAAGCATCCACCGCACCAGTTTGAAGCCTCGGTACGAATCCAAGGATCGGATCCCAGAACCAAACCGGTCTCAGTTAATTCAGCCTTGTATTCCAGCATCCTTTCCCGCTACACGCTCGCAATTAGCAATAGTCTGAAAATTCCTTTCAATGATCCGAAGAGTATCACGTTTGGACAGTTGTCAGAATTGATGCAAACATCTGTCGCAATGAGATATAAGGTGTCGCAAGCAATGTGGTCTTCAATTAGAATTAACCTTCATGACCACACCACCGAGCTATGTGCAGCAAAGAAATTCTCATTTTCAAATAATTGGGGCGAGGACAAAAGAGAGAACAAAAAACGCCTATGGAACTTGAATATCAAGCCACAGGAAAGCCAACCAAATAGTGGAGACATCTCGCAACTATTTTTGCGGTCTCAGCAGTCATTCTATCCACCAGCAAAGTTTGATCTACTCTGTGTACACAACCGAGAACTATCCACAGAAGCATACCCGGAACCGGTTGATACCATTATCCAGCGTCTCCCCGAACGATACACCGAAGATCCACATGCTTGGACTCCTGCGTCACGCGTTTTGACCAGATCAAATAAGGGTAGAAGGACCACAATGACACTTTCATCCGGCGTAAAAAGTAAACTGGGATTACAACATACCCGTATCGAAAGAGGATTCCTCGCTGTAGGATTATCAGGACGCTGAAAAGCACGCATCAGCATTCCGTGGGAATATTCGGGAGCTCTAGAGTCCGTCAGATAACACCAATGATTGGTCATAAATAGCCAGCCGTGCAAAGTGCCACCCCAGGAGCCCCAACTCAACAGCTGAATCTATGTCAAGTTTAAAGTGCCTGCTCCTCTGATCGACAGCTTTTACTGCATCAGTGCTTCTGTCAGATGACTGTGCCGACGCGACCGCTCTTATACGCGGAAGAACGTTCTCCTCAATTACTCTCTGGCAACGTTGGTGCAGCAAATTGAGATTCAAGTCGTAAATACTTGTCGAAGGAGAGTAGGGAAGTGCAAGGGCGGGTGAAGGATACATGCTTCCTTCAGCCTCCTCCCAGTTGAAAAAGCAGTGATTCATTGCCAGGCCAACGACTACGTCCGCCGAAGCCAAGTGTTGAATGATGCGCGATGAAGAACTACCTTCTCTAGCGTTTGATACACTTTTGGGGACCTTTATCGTCGTACTTCCCAGTTTAGAATACCCATACTGTTCTCGCGTCGCTCGAGTCAATGATTTTCGTCTACGTGATCTTTCAGTGCCGGTTCCAGAAGTGGCTGTCTTCGAGGCTAGAGGATTCTGTATCGCATATTGGTGATACAGGCGACTACCTTTTGAAGGCTTATCCAACACTTTGGGTATTTTAATCTGCTTCTTTTGGCTACAGTACCGCAGCATATCCATCGTTTGATACATATCACAATGCAACTTCATATGTGTACGCGAAATCGGAGCCGCGTTGATCAATAGAGACCGAAGCGTTTCGGTAGCGTGTTGCTCCCCGGTCAGTACAATGGTACGCTCTTCGTCGTAACACCCTTTATCCGGGTGCAAGTTGCGATCAAAATCCATTTCCAAGGGGATAGATACGAAGTTGGGGAAAGTAGAAGGCTCCTTTCCATGTATATCGGACCATCTTGGTTGCAACACATGGCCACCAGATCCCACGGGGAGTTTCCCGTCCTCTCTCTTTATGTCTTCGGGGAGTAAGTGGGTGTACATAGCCAGCACAAGCTCAAGCGCGTCCATCTGATGCCTAATAGTGTTTACACTTGGGTACTGCTTCATCTCGCGGAATGTCGTGCCCGCTCCTTTAGCTGACGGGGATGATGTTGATACAACTGAAGATCTCTGTAGGGAAGATTGAGAATCCTGCGTCAGAGATTCCGCCGATGCTGTGTGATCCTCGGCGCCTACATTATGTATACTCTGCGAAATGTTCGTGCTGTCTAAACTGTCAGTCCATCCAGTCAGTAGACCGAATATCCGACAGCGGGGAGAGAGAAGTGAATAGGCTTCTACACTGCGCTTGAACGAAGTTATCCATTGCTCTTCCCCATTATTATTTAGTATAGACCCAGAATTTGCAGGTTCTCTAAAGAACTTGAGGGAGAAAGAGTGTAATACACTAATAAAGCCGCTGTTTTCTCCGGTATCCCTCTGCATATACAGGCTCTCCGGTGCAATACTATCCTGAAGTAGGTCACTCGCATAGACCCACTCGAAAATAAGTTTTATCATCCTGTGAGTGTGTTCAATACTCCATGGTGCCTTCTCAATATCGGGTGCGGTATAATTTATTTGATTCGGTATTTCACTAGCAATTGCATTTTTCAGGTGAGGAAAGAGAGTTTTTGTCGTACTCTTTGTTCGCATTAGTAGCTTCTGCAAGTCCACAGCAAGCTGGCGATCTTCTACTCTCTCAGTTGCGTCATCTTCCTTCTTGTACAAAGCCAGGTCACATCGTTGAACAGCCAGAGAGCGCTCGTGTAAAACCATGTAGGGATAGTCTACAAAACATGGCCCTTCGAGGCAATTAGCCATGTAGTCGCTTATGCGATTTTCAGACTCCCACTCCTTACGTTCAAACGCTACATAGCGTTTACCCCAAAGCAACGATTCCAGAATTGTCTCACACGGAAAGTCTCCAAACAGTTCAACTATCCTGTCCAATGTGCTCGATATAGGTTTACCGCCTGTCGTTACATTATATAAAGTTTCTCCTGTAGCAACGTTCCAAACAGCTGCACCAGCGACAAGATCCGACATTGACCGCTGTTGAAGGACTGTACTCGGGTTACAGAGTGGGCTATGAGACGACACTGTCATTGCAAAATTTCGGTTTGCAAATCCCTGTAGAAGATGGCACCGCTGAATACGAAAGAACGCTGTACTTCTATTGCTCTTCAATGCGAAGAATAAAGAGTTTTCCTTCTCTGGTGCCTTTTCAGAGTCATCGGTCGAGCTGCTGTCCACCGAGGTAGTCACTATATCACGTAGCAATGATGCTCGAGAGCAAAACAAAGATTCGGTGTACCCTCGGAAGCAGTGCTTATACGCAGTCGATTCGTCAAGAATATACCGCATATTGGATTCTAGTGAAATGGAGTCTTCAGAAAGCGTAGAAGTGGATTGCCTACGGTGTTGACCTGCTTTCTCATGGTCGGGCTCGTTGTCATTTTGACCCGCTCCTGCGGGTTCTGTTGAATCGGCGGCTTCAAAAGGCGATCCTAGACCGACAGCAGTCAGCAAGGGAAAATGACCTGATGAGACTGCATTGAAACGTTTGAGCTGTATGTCATCAATGTTGTACGTAACCCGTACCCCGATATTCGGCAAGTATAAGGGGAGACTGAAGGGCACACTCCCATGCTCTGTCGTTGCTTCTTCGTTCTTGTGGTGGGGCTGCCTTGCAGGAAAGAAATCTACTTTAGGGAACTCCTCATACTCTTGATATTCCGTTTGTTCTTCTACGACAACAACATCACTTGTGTCTTCGTCTTCATCATACGTACTAAACGTAAATGCACCCACTGCCTCACTATCAGTCTCTGCTACAGTTTGGGTTCCTTTATCCGTCACGGCAGATGCCTCGGGCGGAAACAAGACATAGCGCCAGCAGTTTTCAAAGATAGAAAGAATTTCTGGATCATCACCGGTAAAACAGCTTCTTGGCATTTCAAGGCCCAGGGCTTGAAATAAGGACTTGAGCACATGCCCGCCAACGAATCGCAGCGACGGATCCAGAGGGCTAAGAGAGTTCGGGGACCCCTTGTGTAGTTGCCGCTGGAGGAACACAGCCCAATGTTTGAAATACAAAAAGCAACTCTCTTGAAGCGTAATTTGTTGATCTCTCGATAGTGGTAGCTTCAGCTCGGTGTAAGAGCGTATCGGCTCGATTACGTCGGTCGGTATATTCGGTCGCTCTTTGGTGGCTTCCGCAATTCGTGAGATAAAGGCGTTCTGGTGGTTAAGATCTTCCAGACGAGCGAAAATCAGTGATTGGACAAAATCTGATCCCAGCATGTAGGCATCCGCGTGTGTGAGACCCAATTCAGCCAGCACCAATGGATTCCACGAAATCGTAACAGAAGGAATGCTCGTCTCGCGAGCCCGGTATTGTTCGAATGCTCCTAAACCATAGTTGTAACGCAATAGCGAACGAAATGGTTCCTGAATATGATAGGACTCTACCTTTGCTTGGTTCCTCCCACACCGCTCCTGGATATTACTTATCTGAGCATACGAGAGTTTCCAACTCCAACCATGAGGAGAGCTAGCTTTTTCTGACGGGATCGATGACAATAATTGTCTCCGTCGGCTAAATTCAGACAAGAATGACTCCTTGAACTGTTTTACCATATTCTTGTTAAGACCAAGCCTCCAACGAAGCACGTTCACCTCGCGCTCTAAGCCTTCACGCTTCTCCGTTTCTTCTGCAAGCTTGCTTGCTGTATCGTAGTAGTAATTTTTGAGAGACTCAATTTCTCGAACCATTTTAGCGGTAGTCAGGGCCGGCTCTTCGACACAGTCCGAGAGCTCACTGGCGGATATACCTGTCCACGTTTCACCATTATATCCCTGGATAGCCTTCCCTACATTGTAGACGAGGGCTGCAAACCCACTGAGCAGACGAGCATCCTCGATCAGAGGCCTCGCCTCTTCCACGAAGATTCTATGCTCAAGAACCGCAGCCGCGGATGTGACTTCTGTTTCTCCTAGTAGTGCCTGTCGAGTTTCCTCCTGATCCATCGTCACAACCCCATGCTCTGATCCATCTTGAAGGGGCTCGTCAGGTGCAGCTGCATTTTCTCTCGTCGATGCCTCTATTTCTTCTTGGTGTGTGTCCTCTATTGTTTCCTTTCCGCTCATTTCATCCAACAGTCGTCGGCGGCTTCTATCCAACGACTCGCGAAGGTATGCCCAAGAACGTTGATCCTCTTGCTCTTGTTGCTTCTCTTTCTTGTCTTCGTAATACTGTGCCTCAATCATGTAACCGAACTGAGATGCGAGTGCAGTTTTCAAGGATGACACAATATCTTGTGAAACCCCGCTTTCGTATGTAGAGGATATTTCTTCCACGACCCCTTCTGATGCCTCAAGCAAAACCCTCAAATTCGTAGCTACTGTGTGCTCCTCGATAAATTGTCCCAAGAACTGCTGCAGTAGCAGCGGTTGCTCTGAAAACGACACTCCGGAATAGAACTCGTTAAAGCTATTGGTAAGGGACTTTTCCTCTGAAGGGTCGGTCCTCTTCAAGTCAAAATTCATGTTGCTATCTCGTGAATGAAACAGAACTTGCCGTAGAGCGGCATCGCCAACTCGAAGCCTGAAAACAAGCTCAATTCCATTGAAATGAACATGGAGCATGCAAATATTGACCAACTAGCGAACACTCACCAGGCACTGATTCCGGTAAAGAGCAGCTTTCGTCTTTCAGGAGAGAGTAGCAGCATCTGTTTCATCACGCACACACTGTTTACTCCCCCCTTAAGACTGGCAGCTGCCTTGAGGATAACACACTGAGCGCGTTGTTCTGGAATATTTTGTAAAATCTTTAAGACCCCACTGCGGAAAACCGAAACGCAACTCGTTCAATTTGACCACTTAATAACGGGTGACGATAGGGACACATACTATACAGGTGATATCACATATGCAAAATATAGGTCGCGCTTCTGTTTAGCGAGGAGAGCAGTTCTAGATGCAAACCTCCAGACAAGCTGGTGATATCTTCGAATTTTTTCTTTGTACGCTTCCTGAAGCGTTTCAAGACGCGATTCCTTCTGCTTCAGTCTCTTTCTCAAGCATTCATTGTCATGTTGAGTTTTCTTCCATAGCGCAAGATAGGAGTAAGTATTCCAAGCATTCAATCTGAAGCCATTTTCCCCTCGATGCAACACTGAATGCGGCGTTGTACTTCTATGGTACGGCGTGCACGCTTCCTTGCCTTGGAATGTTAGGCTCCTCACAATGTTTAAGACTGAGAGTGTTGCTATCATCGTTGTCTGCGTATAGCTTGCCGCACCCTGAGAGGTAGACGTATTTGCTACAATTAGCTCCGTATTCGTTAGAGAGAGAATAAGATGTCTCAGCAACTCAAAACATATTTGGCAAAAAATTGAATCAGCGGTTACGTCATCTTCAGAGGGCGTACCTCGCGAATTTGCATCTAAAACGCCTTCGCTGAACGTACCATCGTTATCGACAGAAAAATTGAGCAAATGCAGCGTATGCTCAAGTACGTATTCGGCGTAGAGGACCGGGGATTGAAACTTATGTAAGACTACAAGGGACGACAAATCGTTTAACCACTTCTTCATTTCCCCTCTTGCCGCGTGAGAAAGCCAGAATGACACTGATGAAAAATCTAGGTTAGCAACCCGTTCCAAAAAGGTAAATTGAGAACTGATGTAGGCTTCCAGCATGTCCTCCACACTTCTGCGTGTAGTATCAAATGTATCCACCTGTGAAACTTTATCGAATTTGATACGCCGATGTTTCGCTCTCTGAACTCCTGCTTGGTAACTTTTCGTAATTTGTGGCTTTCTTGCTTTAATTGACTGTCGGTCTGATGCATTATCTTCTTTGCCTGATGGTACCTTGGACGGAACTGAGTCCTCGGTGACTGTCTTAAGATTTGTCCCTCTTCCGTAATTATCGTCTTGCAGGATAGACGAACCCTGTGTGCAGTACGAATGTCGATCACGATGAAGGCTACAGCTTGCCTTCTTAGACGAACAACTTACGTAGATTGTGGGGACGGATAGGCAGTGTTGGTCTCTCGGAATCGAACTTCCGGACATGCTATGAAAAGCCGCTCGGAATGCGGTGGGTTGTTTATCGGTACTGTTTGCAGGACGAGGGGACGGGGATGCGTTAGTTTCTGGATTCTCTTCCACACCCATCGACTCTTGTTGCAGGCTTTGTAAAGACACACCCTGTATCGACGACTTGAGCGAAACACCGGACACTTGCTCCTCCAACGACCATAAACTTGTGTCTCGGATCGAAGCTGGCAGCTTCTCATGACTGGGTTCATGTCTCGCTGCGGCTGTGGGTCCGAAACAAGAGATACTTTCCCTTTTGAGCTCATCCAACTCTTCTGTATGGGTACTTACTTGGCTGGATACTAATTCCCTTGACCGAATCGCGCTGAAGAGATTGTGCGCTTTGCCGTCGGGTATCTCCTTCTCCTCCTCCGGTAGAGATCGGTGAAGCAGGGAATTCAGTCGAAGAGGACGGGAGTCTCTGGGGTGCTCTCTGCTTTCGAGAGCGCTGGGGATTCCCGTGTACAAACTGCATATTTATTTAGTGCTGCTCGTAGTCCGATTCGTCCTAGGTATGTGCGTGTATTGTACAAGTACAACTCAATTGAAATGGCTTAACGGTGGCACCCGCAAACATACAGTTGTAGCATGCACGCCGCCATTAAGTCTCCTGCATTGCAGAAAGCCGCTGACGAGTGATTGTCGGGTACGAAACAGAAATTAAAGTACAAGTCAATCAAATTCTGATCTATGAATAGTTCATGGCGTTCTGATGATCCAGGGGGTCGCAGTGACCGTCGCTGTCGCAACTTGTGAAGGACGAAACGTCCAAGTTGCTAAGCAATGATAGCACTTGCAAGTTGCCAATAGCAATCTACCGTACTGCAATGGTGTCAACCCTCGAATTCAGAATGAATTTCCATCCTGTCAAACCGGTCGATTTTCCAGGTTGTAGACCTCAAGCAAGATTGACGATTCAACGCACCGGATTCGAGTACTGATTGGGTGGGATGAAAGGCTAGTTTTGCTTCTTACTTGGGAATCCAAGCTGGGATCTTCCGTCTACTTGTAGTAACAGTTGTTTACTGTTATGCACATCTCAAGCTATGTCGTGTTATTTTGGTGGGTAACATCAGAAGCGTACCTGTGCACACAATACGCAGGTTGTGGACAGTATCAATGGGGAATCCGTAAATTTCAACTTTCTTATAACACATTTGTAAAATTTCGGGTACGTTATAACGCAACAAACTTTGTTTCAACGATCTTATAACAAACCCAGAATCGATGGAAATCTGTACATTGTGGATCGCCAGCGTGATACGTATCACCATTTAAACAGCTTAATATAAGCGTTGGGCAAAAGAGCTTAATTTAAGCGACTTAAAGCCTGATAGATACACCCTAATGAACAAGACATTTCTATAGTGTGTTTTCACTTTTTAGAAAACACACACTATAAAAGATGGATCCTAAAGCAGTATTGTATAAGTTTATATGTGTGTGTTTTCTAAACAGTGAAAACATTAAAAGAAATAAACGCGGAGAAACCTTTTAATGTGGTGGCGATGGATTTGTCGAGCTCTGGGGACTTTATTTTTCTGGTGATGATTGACGTCTTCACACGAATGGCATTCGTCCAGATTGGTTAAGGAATTGAGATTTATCGGATTCACGACGAAGATGACGGCGAGGGCGATTACCTCCCATAGAAGACCGACCCTTGAGGAGCATAACCAACGCGTAAAAGAGTCCCCGGTTACTGGATAGACCAGTACAACTCCGGTTGGAGGATCAGGTGATAGATACGGTCGGTTCTCCCCTTGCCTTGGTTCCCTGATGTTGGAGAAATGATGTACTGTCCGTACGACTTACGTGTTGCCAGACTGCCGGTTTTTCAGAAGGAGAGGACTGGAGAGGAACCGATAATCACTTCGATTGAAAACCGGTCGAAGGAGAAGGAAGACGTTGTAAAACGCTTGGAGCCATCTGCGTTCCTTAAGCGGAATCAGCCGATGCGGAAAGTGTTGCCCAGCGATTGGGTGTTTGTGTGGAAACATTTTCGCAACAACGTTTTATATTATTCTTTTGACAACTCTTCAGTTGCTTATTACTATTTGCACCCACTACTTAGCAGTTTTCAGATAAAACGTAAGGTCGCCCCGCTTGACATAGGGGCAATAGAGCGAGAGTTTGAGAGAGTCTTTCCGTCCCACCTCCAAGACGTTACCCAAGGGGTAAAGAAGGTGTTGATATGCTTATGTCACAGAGTAGGGGATGTGGATTCTGTTCCCAGTGACTACCGCATACAACGGATGTCTACTGGTTGGTATCTGCGGAGTTCCTCTCTAGGGGAAGATTGTGGTGTGGTGCTGCTAGACCAGGAAGAAATGGGTCTCGCTTTCAACGCTATGGATGACGAACAGGTTGCTCATCAACTCGAAAGGTACTATAATTCCGCCGTTGCTCTACACGCCGCCAATATAGCGGCGCCGGGCGATGAACTCCAAGCGACGACTCAGTATATTGATGCCCTGCGTCAAATCACGGTAGCGGATGAGGGTCCGAGCTCTCCTCAGCAAAAGAAGATAAAGAAACGGCGCAATCCGAAAACGATCAGTGATTATTCCGACTACAAGCTGTGGAAAATGGAAAATACACCGAGAGAAGACGAAGCTCGTAAAGAGCTCCAAAGAAGACTAGAGGAGAAGGGAATTTCAATTTATACTAAGCTGGATGGAAGGCCAAAGGCTATGAAGACAATGAAAAATGACCTGGACAAGTTAAAAACGAAATCATAGTGCAGGGAGTAGGCTGAGGTACTTTTGTCAAAGCCTTGATATAGTGTACGAGAACCTCTCTCGTATGGAGCTACCTAAGTGTTGGTCCCTCCCTGCCTTCGGCAGTACCATACCCCGTTCCATTGCACTGGAGGCTGCCAGATATTCCAAGGCTTTATCGGCTGCGCCTATAGAAAGCGGAAAGATAACGGCGTTTATGATTTCTTTAATACTGTTTTGCCTGTCCTAAGATGTGGCCTGGTGGAAGGACTTTAAGAGGAGAGTGGTGCTCCGGTTAGGGTTTCGAGTTATTGTTTCGGGTGTAAGAGAGGACGAAAAATGGCGGATCCAATGAGCACCTGGCAAGGTTCATAGTTATGACGGGACAGTACAGACTAGGTTCTAGGAAGTGCTCCAGAGCTTACAGCTGAGGGTGGTTCTTAGTAGCGGATTGAGGGCTTCATATACTGCAGGATTAGAGTGATACCCTATTTGGTGTTTAGACTCCAACGATGTGAACCGTTGGCACTGAGTCCGCCAAAAACTTAGCCCCTGAGTGTGTTGGGTCTACTGAGTTACACTAAACTTTGCTATTTAATTGAGACTGATATCGGCTTGGCCGTTCCAAGTGTTGTCAAAGAATACCTGTTACGTTTCAGAATCTCTCGCTATGTCTGCTTCTTCCGTCTTGTTAGTAGAAAAATATACGGTGTTACCCTGCTGCGGCTTCTTCCGATACTCTCTTAGGTGGAGTGAGTCCCATTTCAGTGCTGACGTTGTTTCATATCGTTCGTTGAACAGTTCCCATATCAATTTTAACGGCCTTGCGAGATTGCTCTTCATCCGGCAAAGTTTTTATTGATCATTACTGGCTTCCTATGCAGCCTTCCCTGATAACAGAGCAGCAGCTTTGTTCAATTCCGCTACGTCCAGCAGTGTGGGCCTATCTGTACACTGTTGGTACAATGGGTGAATGGGGCTTTCCAGATGCAGTGAGTCCGGCCGGTGGGTTATCTGTCACATATGTGGTATGCGTATGTGTGTCTGTTTATGAGTCGAAGCTTGCTGACATAACTTATGCAATTTTGCCAGTTGGTCAACATTGTTTGAGAACCTGTTACGTGCAAGAAAGAATTAACAGGAATTTCCTTCCATGCGGAGAACTGTTCTTCTGTTCAATCTGACTCATTCGAAATTAGGTAGAAAGTGGATACTTGGTAAGTAGCTTCCCCAACCAGGACACTTGGGTTGTTGTGTGGGTAACCGTAGTTTCTTGGAGAGGGGTACCAAATTGCTCGTTCGCATCACGTTTACACCAAGAAGGAACAGCAGTGTTTCGCGGCCCAAAGCTGCAACAAAACAATGGTGAGAAGGCTCGGTCTGAACGCTGGGCGTCGCGGACTGCAGACACTTCACAGTCGAGGGAGAATTGCTGTAGAACACAATCTCACTGTCTTCACTGAGATTCGATAGACAACAGAAATATGCCTGACAAAATTCTGTTGTTATTCGGCGTTGTATCGTCATGGGTGCCGCTCTGCAAGAAACCGCTCGGAACACTTACAGCACACCTCTAACACGTCATCTGGCGTCACGTTGCGCTGAGGATGGATGCTTGATTGTTCATATCGGTAGCTAGTGGCACAGATTGGAACGCACATGTACTAGCCATGGCTCGTCCATTTACGCTATTCCTGTGTGGAGACGTGATGACTGGAAGAGGGGTAGATCAGATTCTACCACACTCCGTTCCGAAGACGATTTACGAAGGCTTCGTCAAGGACGCTTCGTTTTACACCCACTTGGCGGAAAGAAAGAATGGGACGATCTCGTCTAAACCCGTGGACTACAGCTACGTCTGGGGGGATTCTTTTAAGGTCTGGGAAGAAGTGAAACCACATGCGAAGATAATCAACCTTGAGACGGCGGTTACCCAACATGAAGAGCCCTTGGAGGGGAAGGGAATACACTACAGGATGCATCCAGGAAATGTTGAAGTTTTAAAAGAAGCAGGCATAGACTGTTGCGTGCTTGCTAATAACCATGTTCTAGACTGGAAAACTCAGGGCATGTATGACACTATCGACACTCTCAATCATGAAGGCATTCAGACCGTCGGAGCGGGCCGTAACCAAACAGAAGCTGAAGCGCCAGCCACGCTTCGGCTCCATAACGCGCGATGCATCGTTATAGCCGGTGGCAGAGCAAGCAGCGGCATCCCGGATATATGGAAGGCCACAAATTTTACTCCTGGTATTTCATTTGTGACCTCGGATCAGCGGCAAGAAGTGGAGAAGATTAGCGACATAGTACGGCATCACAAGGGGAAACAAGACTACGTAGTCTACTCGGTGCATTGGGGTGGAAATTGGGGATATGAAATTCCTGAAGAACAGCGTGCCTTTGCTCATTCTCTTATTGATAGTGCCGGAGTAGACTTAGTGTTCGGCCATTCCTCTCATCATCCGAAAGCAATCGAGGTATACCACAACAAGCTTATTTTGTATGGAGCTGGGGACTTTATTAATGACTACGAAGGAATAGAAAATGGCGGCGAAGAGCAATATCGCGGAGACTTGACGTTGATGTACTTTCCCGAACTAGAGGAGGGTACTGGGAACCTGGTCCGTTTACGAATGAAGCCTGTCCAGATCAAGAAGATGTGCGTCAAGGAGGTAGATGAAGAAGAGTTCCTTTGGATCCATACCAGAATGAACCGTGAAGTGAGAAAATTTGGACATTCGGTTGAACGACATGATCAATTCTTACATCTGCAGTTCTAAGCAGGAGATAGGAATCAGAAGATATATCCTGTTTATTTATCCCCTGTCTGGGTAAAGAGCCTTGTCATTCGTTGGCGTTCGAATCGGATACTGGAATGATATGTTGTACCTGGACCAAACGCAGCTTGTGATTCTGCACGCAACTGGGGTGCAACTTCATTCAGGTAATGCTCAAAGTCGCTGCTTCCCGAGAATGAATACATCGCCTCCACTCGAAATTCCTCCGCCTCTCCTGAAGGGTGACTTTCAGCCACAATCTCGTACCATAGCGCACCTCCTTTCTCTATCAGAGCTCTAGCGTGGCCGTCTGTAAGCCATCGTACAAAATAGTCTCGTGCCTCCCTCGTTGCACAGTATGCGCGTACACCGTATCGAAGGTCCCCTTCCCGGCGGCGTACTAGTAAGGACCTCTCCCCCACCGTCTGGGAGTCCATTAACTGCCCCGAGAACCGATTGAACTCCACCTTCCGTCCACTATCGGGTCCGAATTTGGCCAGTCCTTCAGCTTTCAATTTGGGGGCGTAATGCGTCACGTACTCGTCAAAGCGCTCCATCGAGGGAAATCCGTACCGTGCTTGCACCACTACACTCTCCTCCTCCTCTTGCTCCTGTTGTAGTTCGACTACTTCTGCCCAGGATGCGCCGCTAGCTATGACATCCTGCGCATGTCCATTCCGAAGCCAATCAATGAACACGTCGGCCGAGTCCCGGGAACTCGAAGACGCCGACGGGCGATGGATGGCCGACACAGTATAGCGCACTTCCATCTCCGTTGTCGGACGCGTCTATGTATAGATGAAAGGTTTTCCTAGTTACGGAACGAGTTCTTCTCTACACTAACATTCCAGACAACGAACCGCTCACCTTCACAGGCGCATACCCCCAACTGGAGACGGATGTTAGAGAAGCCTTCTGGTGAAATTGTGTACGCACAGCCTGTACTTTCCTGTATACATAAAAGCGGCTGACATGTACTAAGAAAAGAAAATGCAGTGTGTAATTTCGTTCGTTAGTTAGTTGGTAATATTGGTCGATGCGGTAATTGCGTCAGGACCAAGTGTCCGCTTTGCTTCGGTTCTTGGCAAATACACAGTACGAATTACCGGTGCGACTAAACACAGCTGCCGTAGGAATCCCCTAGGACTGAAAAAACACTAATGCACGTTTACAAACAGGGAAAAGAAGGGTCCCAACGGTCGTGCTACTTTTTCTTCGCCTTAGTCTTTTTCTTTGGTTTCGCAGTTGTAGCCATTGAGGCCTTGGCATTGTAGTCGAACGTCTCAGATTTTGGAATTGGCTTGAAACCAGGCACAAGCCGAGGGGCTTTATCTTGAGTATAGTACTCGTCCGCAGCGCGGATGATCTTTACCCAAGGAGCTGCGTAGCCCAGAGAATACGCTTCGCCTTGAGAGATTGTTGTACACAGGGTAATATTCACTTTCTCCAATGCTTTGCAAGATTGTATCATCTGTAGCACGCTTATAGCTGTGATGGTTTCTATCCTTGTAAAATCGACATACCGCAATGAGACACGGCACGGGGCACAGGTAATGGCGTACGGACCATAGTCATCAATCTTTCGACATCCAGAAAGAATCAATTCCTGCAGGAGTGGGCATGAGTAGACGATAGCGCGTACCCCAACAGAAGTTATTTGAGAGCATCCAGTTAGATCCATACTCAACAGTCGCGGCGTTCCTCTACATAGACCCCATAACCCACGGTCTGTTAAGCCTTTCTGGGAACATAATCGCAGTGAGATGTGTGCCAGTTCGTGACATGTATTGCCCAGAAAGAATAGCGATCTATCAGTAATGCCCTTACAGGACGTGAGATCCAGGGTCTCGAGGCTCAATGCAACCGTATCAGGGACACCTTCCTCCTCAATACACGGCCATTTCCCGGAAGAAGGATCCAAGGGAGCATATAACCTGCTATCAATGAGTTGGTCCTCCGACGCGTCTTCTTCCTCCTCTTTCGTATCTTGCTTTCTCTCCATTCCCAATTCCCTCGCAACAGTGTCCAAAGTACTCTTTTCCGCCATCTCTTTCTCCTTCTTCGATCTCTCTTCGGCTTTCTTAGCCATCATCTCTCTATATTCCTCCCGTGACATGAGATCTTCATCTACATCGCGGGCACCTGGTGTAGCAATTACATCCAATGCAGAGCCTCGGTACGTTGCTCCGGCTGCCGCTCGGGCAAGTTGCTCAATGTCCACTCGATCTGCATCATTTTTTACGCTCAGCGTAGAGTTGTAAGTTTTTACACCAGCCATTCCCAGAATGTGAAAATCCTCTAGTGTGTCGCAATGGGCCAAGGAAAGGGAATGAACCCTTTTCGGAGCAGTCACCAAAGAGGGCAATACTGCCATGCTTAGGTCCTTATTTCCGCTCTTAGACTCGCGGAATAGCCACGCACAACGCTCCAAACGTACATTCTTCAAACGAGGAAGACTTGTAAGTAGCCTGGACAGCATTTCTGGACCATAGCCTCCGGTCCTACTCAAGTCTATCTCCCGTAAGAATGGTGTCGCCCAAGGCACGTACCCAATGCTCTCATCAGTTAGGGAACTATGACGAAGCGACAACTTGCTTACATTTTCGAAACCTTCGAGTACCTGCGCCATTTCATCTCGTGTTCGGATGGACACATTTTCTAGAAGTGCGAAGTCCTGCTCTCCCTCCAGAGGTTCTGCATGCGATCTCTGTTCCCGTTCGAGCGCCAGCTGACTCAACCGCCAGGAATTGGATTTCCACGATTCCTTTTCTTTTTCTCCTACTTTTCCCTCCTCTTCCTCCTCCTCCTCCTCCTCATGCTGTTGCTTCACAGCACGCCCTTTGGGCTGTTTCTTTGCGGGCACCTTCCGCTGATTCCACCATCGAGAAGTCAGTGGTCTTACGTCGGACTTGCTTTCGTTCAGACCAGCCGCGGCAGAAAGATCCGTGGCCCCCACTGGAAAACTAGGTTTGACATAGTATTTATGTCTCCCTCCGTCAGCAGTGTATGCGATGTCATCAAATCCAGCGGAGAAAGCGTTCTGCTTTACGCTGTCTAGTGCAGCTTCACTGACACGGCCACGAACTGAACTACTTCTAGAGCTGAATTCTTTTTGCCTACGGGCTCCACCTTCAAGATGAGGGAACTTATCGTAGCTGTATATTGGTGGAACTGTTCGCGGTGTGTATGTCCTGTCGCGGCTGCTCCGGTTAGAAGCAGCACTCCCCTGCCTTGACGCGTTCCGTCCGGAACGAAAGGACACGGCACTATTTGGCCTGTCACTGCCTCTACTAGCAAACTGAACTGAGCGAGCAGTATCGAGCATGCGAGGAGATTCACGGTGTTGCGCGCTTGAAGGCCGCGTCGAATGTGGTCTGGTTTGGGCTTCCACTCTCCCTATGTAGGATCTCCCATCTGGTGTCCATCGCGCAGTTGCAGACTTGGCCGCATCCCCAAACTTGGACCGCGCTTCTTCTTCTGCATTAGGAGCCGACAACAAGGAACCGTGGTGTTAACGGCGAACCGGTGTAAGTACCAAGTGCGCCTGCTGCACAAGCGCAGCGGATACGTACCGGAAGACTTTTTGCCTCGGAGATATTCAGACAGATCCTGGAGACAAGGGGGATAATTGCTCCTGCAACGAAAGCATACCAAACAATATGCTAAGGAAAAATGGGGCAAACTATCCAAGTTATCTCCGCGGCAACTAGTTGGGCGGGACGGCATCTATAGACATTGCGTTGCGCGTACCGAAATGAAGGAAACGTCGTCGTGTTCATCTCCTGTATCTCTCAACGATCTCTAATGGACTGAGAACGGCTCAGTTTGCTCTACAATGTGCTGATGTGATAAGGAACCAGGAACTACGGGCTCGGCCCATTCCCTCACCTTCACTAATAACAATGCTACACGACCCGGGCGGACTCTACACTACGCAATATAGTCTACTAGTCAATCTATGCATCGTAGGGCATTTGTTGAACTACTGTATCTATCCCCCGAAAGCTGCTGTGGCAAGGCGCGTTAACCCCAGAGACAGCGTGACCGTCCGCCGCGACGCCTGCACTGGTCGCAGCTGCGACCCGACGGTGCGCTATTTCCGCTGCCTTCATTCGTGAGGATGATGTTGGGTCTGGGAATCCATGTTGAACCTCAAGAAAGGGAGAATCGAAACAATGTGCTAAGATTCGTGGATGCTATTTTCACCGAAGTTGTTATGGGTTGCCACTAACTACAACTTAACGTTGTCAACTTTTTGAAGGATTGGTGTCAGTTGGTTGCAAGTGGTACAAACGCACACCACATACCAGACATAACAAGGGGCGAAACGTTTGTGCTTCAAGGCTTCCAGAAAATAGCTCTACAATACCTCTCGGAATACTGGTTCCGGCGGACTTCATCACTGGAAGTCCCGGCGACTGGTTCGACGTATTGAGTCGCGCGGATGGCTCGTAACCAGAACAAGGGTCCATATATGTAGCTCAACCATGAATGAATGGGGTGAAGTCCCTTGATGACTTCCTGAAAATGTCGCATTTTTCACCACAACTTGATTTGACTACCGGTACCCAACATCGTACTGCAATCTTTCCTCGTTGCTCGTTGTGTGTACGCAGTGGTAGTGTGCTGCCGCTACGCACGGAGCCAGCAGACTTCAAGGAGTCCAAGGACAACAAGCGCTTTCGGCGGAGCAGTACGCGGCCAATCCAACGTTACTGACCTCTGCTGACAATTACGGGACATTATACAACGCTCGGAAGCGATTGTCCAATTTTGGTCAGTTCTTTTCTGCACCAGGACTGAGTCCCAGACCCGCCATACCACCAGGGTTTGAAATCCGCGGGTATACCCGCGACCCGCAGCCACGAGCTCGCGGGTATCCTTACCCGCACCCGCCCGCGCTCCAAACCTTGCGGGTATTGCGGGTATGCGGGTATAGTGAATATTGAAGAAAGTTTTGGTGTTTTCGCGATTCTAACCATGTATAAGTTCATATCAGCACAAATACACCCTAGATACAGCGTTTTGGGATCATCATATACCTTCATCCTCGCTAAATGGTAGGAGCAGTAGAAGTGGGTCACACGAGTCAGCGGAGTTCAGCCAGTGAGTCAAAAAGCTACAAAGTTGCAAAACTACTCAAATACCCGTGTTGTACGGTAAAATCACGTATATAGTACCGTATTTGTCATACAATTACAGAAATGCTTAAAAAATAGAGTTCTAATGGCTGTAATCGGATAAAATTGGGAAGCTTCAACATCGGAGTTTACCCGCATACCCGCCCGCGACCCGCAGGGTGCCAGGCCGCGGGTACCCGTACCCGCCCGCGGGTAACCGATACCCGCAAATTTCAAACCCKSCATACCACGGTGGGTGGGCTACCAATAGCCGCCTACGGTAGGCGGCCTACCATACTGTATGTGTGTGTACATCTAGTACTTCACCCGCAGACAGCTGTTTTGTATAAACATGGTAGGGGTCCCCCTTGTGCTTGTGATATTCAGGGTGTATAAATTAACTATATAGTTTTGTTTTGAACAACCATAATTCCACTGGGAGTGAGGCATGTCTCACGACGCTACTACTTCCCAGCCAGGAGCGACAGCTCCTCCTCCTCCAGAAGATCACAACGAGAATGGCTTCCAGAATACGGAACGTTTCCAACCCTATCGAGATACTGGAGGTGCCGAAGCACCGTCCACTGAAGGCACAAATGAGCCGGATGAGGAGCAACAACAGCTAAATCCGGATGGATCCCCTGTCTACTTCGAGCCTCCTTGGATCCGAAAGCTTCCCGCTGGCTTGTACGAGTATCTGCATCCTTCGAAATGCTGTTGCGGCTGCTTTACATTAAAAGCAAGCGCTTGGATATTGTTAATCTTGCGGGTACTCAGTGGACTCATGAATATCCTTTCTGGGCTCGGCGGTGGCCACAAAGGCCATGTTGGGTTTGGTATCTCCCTCAACACAACCTCAAGCCATGGAACAGGGACTGCTGGCTCTAGTACACAACAGGAAGTACCCTTCTCTCAAGGAGTTCAGGTATTTTTTAGTATCCTTGCGGTACTCAAAGGAGCTGCAGTCTTGGCAGCTGCCATCTACATCATTGCGGGACTGAGGAACGTGGCTCCCACCACTGGACATGTGACGGGCTCTGCTTTTGAGAAAATGAGGAGAGGCGTGTCGATAATGATAGGATACAGTTTGTTTAGCGTCGCCCTTCAAGTATTGGTTGCAGCGGCTATGTTGATTACCGGTATTTTACCCATTGTGGGCGTCTTCGCAACGCTTATCTCTGCAGCTATAGTAGTACTCATAGGTCTCCATTTCGATGGAGTCATTTTGTCGTACTGTGTGAGTACTTGGATGGCATGTATGTCTCCCCAGGCTCCTGCACAGTCCCAGAACAATGCTGCCTCTTTATGAGCCGACAATGGGTTGGCAGCACATGGAACAGATGAAAAACGGTAATAGCTGCACTTGATGTTCAACAAGTGCTCCAAAGACAATACTATCTGGGACAGTTCCGGCTGTTCGTCACAAGCTCATCTTCCACGACACTACATGAGTTTTATCGTAGTTAAGACCTCTCACCGGTCGACCTTACCATGACCAAGTACGACGTTACCATCAGAACAACCGACGACCTACTTGATGAGGTTGCGCTGATGCAACCGCGAAGCGAAGTAAATTTTCTAGATATAAAAAAACGTGTCGCTATTGCCAACTTGCTGAAGAGTTGAGCTGGTAATCCATCCAGTGGTAAATTGTACGAACGTTGTACGAACGATCGATTCCTAGCAGAAAAGATTGCTTCACCATTCGTCGCACTACCCACACCGTGGGCCACACGAGGCATATGAGTATTGTTTGTTTGGGTTTCGTTCTTGGGGGTGCGTATTCTGTAGGCAAAATGGGTATGCTTTTGTGGAAAACAATGTTATCGTTCCAAAGAATGGTGTTCGGTGTGGTGTTGCTCTGGTCTCTGATGGGACTTCAAGCAGCAACATCCATGTCACTCCATTCCCACGGCTCGTTAAGACGTGATAGGTCTTTATTCGTGCTGGGAAAGACCATACGTGATCCATTAAATCTACGTGGGGGCAAGAAACCTGCATTTCGTGGATATTACACCGTGGAGCAGACACATCAACTCCTGGAAGAATTTCATTTGCAGCTTCCAGAGTGGGTCTCTCCCGTGTATACTCTGGGAAAATCGCTGGAGAATAGATCTATTGAAGCTATTTGTATCGGCCAATGTGATGCTCTTTCAGCCGCGGCGTCCTGGAATACCACAGAAGGGAGAAGGAATATCCGAAGAAGTGCCCCGGCGGTGCTGCTGACCTCGTTGCATCATGCTCGAGAACCCCTGGGGATGATGGTACGTGTGCACATTTATAAAATGATGTCGCTCTGTTTCCAAAATAACGTCGGAACATTTTGTATTGTTTTTAACTCCCCCACTGCAGGTATCCTTTCGATTCATCCGGGAGCTTCTCACGGCTGCCGCCAATGGCGACACGACGGTTATGACACTGTTGCGGCAGAAACAGATTTGGTTCGTCCCAGTCGTAAATCCCGATGGATACCAATGGAACATCGACAATGCTAAATCGTGCAAAGGGAAAGTATGCATGGCTCGTAAGAATCGGAGAAGAACACCAAAGTGTAGCTCCCAGGACATTGGGGTCGACTTGAACAGGAATTACGACTATGAGTTCAGTTATGATAACAAAGGGAGCGTGGACACTAGACACGACAGGGGACAGTGTGATGAAGCTTATCGTGGTTCAGGGCCATTTTCGGAGCCAGAAACTCGAGCAATCAAATTTCTACTAGATCACGTTGTTTTTGATATTGCCTTGAATTGGCACTCCTTCGGACAGGTCATTAATGTTCCTTATTCCCACGCGGTAAGTCCATTTCGTCGCAACGATAGTCCCAATCATTCAAAGTAACTGTAGGATTGTGTTCCTATTGCAGGCATCTGGAAAGCCTAAAGGGGAAAACGGAAACGTATTGTTTGCTATCGCTGAAAGGATGACAAGAGGAAGTGGTTTCTTGTACGGCCAAGCATCCCAAAATGGACTTTACACCGTGAATGGGGAGGCCGGCGATTACATGTTTGGAAAGCGAGGAATATTTGCTTTTGCGCCTGAAGTTGGACCCTATTTCCATAAGGATCCTTTCAGCGCTGGCATGTGGCCTGCAGCCAAATCGATTCGCTCACTAGAGACCGAAAGCCTGCCTATTGCCGCACAAGCACTGTGGGCGGCAGGACCGCAACTTGAGTCTGTGGTGTCGGAAGGCAAGTTTACGGTGGTAGATCCTGGGCTAAATAATGGTGGATTACCATGTGTACAGACGCATGTAGTAATGCGGCACTCCAATATAGGGACGCGGCCGATTAATGGGAAAATATTCACTTCTCTGGTTGACACAAGAGAGTGGCGATCGAAGGTAGGGGACAGTTGTCCAATGTTGAGGGTCGGTGCATTAAATGAGCATACCTCTGAGGGCTGCCAGAATGCCAAATGCAAAGAAAACCTGTGGCTTCAATACATGTATGATACTTCGATGAAGAATACGTGGCTATCTACATCGCGTAACAGAAATTGGAAGTGTAAGCTTGCCCCTCAGAAATGCAAGCCTGGAAGAATGTTGTCTATCCCTCATCACTCGGATACTCCTACTCAGTTTTCCGCGAACATTTTCCGTGAACTTGAGCCAACCCCGTCGTCTGTTCAACGCATCGAAGGCCTGAAACTCAATGAGTCCATACCCGTAACGCTGAAGCACTGTGCTTGCTCGTCGTGCGACCGTTCGAGGCGACGCGGTCTTCTCACGACGCCGCAACACACCCTGTCTGAAAATGATGATGACTATATCATACTTGGATTTGTTGTCTCTTCAAGTCCCTTCCAGTGCTCAATCATCAGCTTATCGGCTAGAAAGAAAGAACTTAAGTTCGCTAAGATAGGGGAAGCTGTAACAATGTTTTCAGCGGAATATCCCTTAGTTGGCGAATCAAAGTGTCTCCCATGTGCTGCCTTCAGATACAACAACGCGAAAGCGAATACGACGAATCACTCAGCGAGCGCGTTCTGTACTCAAAGTACGAAGATAGACGACTACACAGCATTCGTGGATGGTTCCAAACTTGATGACGAAGAGTTTCAGGCCCCAAATTGTCGAACAGTATCGATCGACCCCACGTCTCAAAGTAAGAGTACTGGTACGAAGTGCAACCTAGGCTAATTTATTGTCTGAATTTGTGGTGTAAGATGCAGAGAGCTCACTTGTTCCAAGTGAATTTAAAGTGAAAGAGTCAGAGCCTCCAACTGGCTCTGATGGCGGTTCCCAAACAAGGATAAATGAAAAGAGCGTAGATAAGTGGGTAAAGCGAGGCTGGACAGTCGCCACTCTTTTGATAGTTGGTACTGTCTTCATTGCTTTTTTGATATGGAGAAAAAGGAGGGGGGAACGGACTCAATATATGCGTATGAGCACAGTGACGATGGATTCCGGAGAGAACCAACATCCGTCTTTTCGAGAAGTGGATGATAGTGAGGATGACCACGTACATGAGGTGGCGAAGGCTACTGCAGCCATCCAAGCGGCGGGAAATGATGAAAGGAGAAGAGATGAAGAAGGCATCTCCGCGGGGGACTCATCTCTAACTGAAACAGATTCCGAATGAGGATTCAGGCGCACACTGTTGATTCCTGGAGAGGCAATACGTAGCCCTTAAGACCAAAGGTGGCACGATTACTGGAAAGCACTGACATGATGACAGTCTCCCAGAGGGCGGGGATGCATTGTATGGCAACTTGTATCATGTTTCAGCATGATGTTTGGAACCCCACTCACGTTTTACGGCAAACGATATGCATCCTCGCACAGTGATGGACTGGCAGCCGAACTGCCCGTTGAGGATTTGGTTTCCATTGCTACGTTCACCCTTGCTCCAGGATTTCCACAGGCAATGGTATTTGCATGTAGAAGCGGTTTCCCCCAATGACTCATGATACAGTGTGTTACGCCTGCGTGTGTGAAGTGGGTTCACCTGAAGTTGAAGAACAAAAGATTCTACACCACTCGAAAAGATACATACCCCTCTTTCATACCTCACACAGTCTACAGATGTGGTAGCGCCAATCGATGGTTTCCCCGTGTCATTCTTGGCGTACACAACAGTCCTCTTATCCTGTGGCAAGCGAGTAAACGAACTTGTTTTGGATGAGTCATCCTGGATGACTCATCACTTAATCACAGTTGAAGAATCAGAAAGTATGACTCATACTGTGTGAGCACAGGTCGGTCTCCCAGCGTAATACAATTGGAAAAGTTGAATGGATTGGAAAACCACTGACAAGCTGTGTACAAGCGATAGATTTCAGTGTTCATAAACTGGTTGCGCATTGCGTAAAAATTTTTTGCGAGCAACAGTTCTTTGTTTATTTAATTCTGAAGTAGGAAACCTTGCGAAAATGGCAGAATTCAGACGAGATCCGTTCTTCGACGATTTCGACCGCATGAGGTAAGTCTATACAAACGTGTTTAGACCAAATTTTCTCTGTTGTTTTTCCAGTAATCCAATCTGGTACTGCGTCTGCGCACGGTGCTAAGTAATATCAACGATTACTAATTCACCGCTGTTGTCTGAGAAGTGGAAGGAATTGAAGAGGTGAGAACTCCGGTGGGAGTGATATTACGGCTCCTTGCCACAATTTGATGTTGATTTTTAGGAAGCCTTTCAACTTCGCTTATGTGTAGAGGCAATATGTGAGCAGTAGCTCCCAGCACTCATACAATTTCCTCTCTAACTAGAGGATTGACATTGGTGTGACTCATCCGTAGAACATTCGAAGAAGAAGAAACCACTAGCATGGGTGGAAAGTGGTGAACCCTATCTGGCTTTGTTGACTTGCGAATTCTCTCACACAGACTAAGAATTCACTCGACGTTTTGATTTACTTGAAATGCAGACGGTCGATGGATCGCATGATGGACAACTTCTTCGGTGGAAGATACGTAAGTTATTGCGTAGTACGTGAGCGGCTTCGATAGATACTGTATTAACCGATTGTTTATCGTATCTCTGCAGTGGGATCCATTTAACACAATGGCCGATGTCGATCAACCTGGAAACTTGATCGGTGACCAGCCTCAACGAGGTGCCGGAGGTCAGTCCCAGGCTGTGCAGCCTCGCCAAGGAGATACTGGTGAACAAGTTGGATTCCCCGGTGGGAAATTTCCCTTCCTCAACTCCATGGCCTTGGACGTAAAGGAAAATGACAAGAGCTACGATCTGAAAGCCGACCTCCCAGGCGTTCCCAAAGAAAACGTAAATGTCGAAGTGGAAGGTGATACCCTTACAATATCCGCTGATCGCAAAGAAGAAAAAGAAGACAAGGGCGATAAGTGGCACAGAATCGTAAGTTTCGGAAAAGTCACCATATAGGCATTTAAGTAGCGTTATCTACCTTACTTTTACATAATTTCAGGAACGCCGATCAGGTGCCATGAAGCGATCTATGAAACTACCTGAAAACGCGGATAAAGAGAAGATCCAAGCCAATTGTGACCAAGGGGTACTTCATGTCAACATTCCCAAACTTGCACCCCAAAAGAAGGAAAGCAAGAAAATTGATATCAAGTAATTTCCCATCCGGCGATGACTCGAGTACTATAGCTCTTCAACCCAAGCTGTAGAACGCGAGAGTAGGAGACACTAGTGAAGTGTGTTTTCGCAACTTCTCGTTACATGTACAATGTACCGTACAGTACAATAATACCACACAGGGAAACGTTCGTAATTTATGTGTCTACACTATGGTAGGCACGACCAAGTACCTCAACTGTCGTTTCTAGGCTACTACCACTTGCAACCTTCGGCGCGGTACCACCTGCTCAATTCAGTTGATACAAGCGGCGCAGCTCTTTGAATGATAAATGCGCTTGCGTGCTTTGAAATCGGGTAAGTGATATCGAATGTAGGAGCTCCTCATCTATCCGACCTCGGTATCCCGATTTTCGAACAAGTTCCTCGATTGCCTCTCGTTGATTCCATCCCTGTTCGCAAGCTACTTCAGGAAGGTAGATAGCGTGATAGGATCTTCCGTTGCGTTCAAAATCGATAATGATTCCGTGTCGTCCGACACTCCAGTCCTCCCAATTCCGGGCTTGTTCGTATTTGACCAAGAGCGACACCGAGCAAACAATGTCTGGGAGTTCTTCTAATTTGAGACCGTCGAATCGATTGTCATCAAAGGCGCTCTTCAACGCGTACTTCCCAATATCGATATGAGGTGCTGGTGAAGTGGTTCCAATGCAGCCCCGTAGGAACAAGTGCCCATCTTCCTCGTCGCTGTCCTCACTCGATGTCGGCGTATCCGTTTGACGGCGCGCTCCAAAACATAAGTTGAACCTCCCTGGGGGGCTGTGTTTCTTGCGTTTGTTGGAACGCTTCTTAAGGGTCACAAAAAAAGGGGTCTCAAAATCTGTGTTGAAGCCTGGTTCCACGTTAGTTCCCCGCTCGTCTCGACTAAGTGCGCTCCAAATCGTCTCCAACGCATACCGACAGTGATCCTTGGTGGCCACAGGGTCGTCATCTAATCCCATCACTGCTCCTGCTCTAGCACTCATAATAACGACAGGAGAGTGCTAGTGCTATCTATCTATCTACTGTATACATACAGCCCTCGGCCGTCGTCTTTAACGAAAACGGGCGCTTGCTTGAGCCAAGTGCAACAACACAACAACACTTCAATTAAAAAAAATAGGGAATCATACACTAACACGGTTGTACGCTACCCAATACGTTCTATTCTAATAATACACTCAACTGTATTGCAACACAGTTTAGCTCGGCTTGGGAGTGCGACTTCCTTGCTCGGGAAGAGCAGTACACCAGCACAAGTTCAACCCAAATGAATCTGACCGAGGAAGATGGTGGCCAGAATGAAGACATGATGATCGAGCAGGGTACAACTATCTTGCTGGCGGGGTCCACCATCCCAGGTACATTTGATTCGGTAAGTCTTGCTGAACCTCGGTTGTAGTGGCACCTTACCGAGTGACCACACTTCATGTCAAGTTGACGATCTAAGTGACAATGTTATTATGAAGTGGAAAACACTAAACGAACTCTCGCATAGTACTTTTTCCATTGTTTCCTTCTATTTTTAACTGTACCAGAACCATTGATCTATCCAAGAACGCTCTGCGAACTAATCATGAGTCAAATTCAACTTCCATGTCATCTCGTGTGTTCGGAGTAAAATGTGTATCCCCAGAATCCCCTGGAGAGTACTGTTCCTCGGAGGCAGCACTCGCTTGAGTGTCTTGAAATGACTGCTCTGTTGTATCATCAATTATCCCGGAACGTTCAGTCATTCCGTCGTGAAAGAGTCGTCTGCCAGCGGCACCACCAGCCCCACTAGAATGGCCAGAATAAATTACCGCTTCGTCCATGTTCTGGTCCGGAGTAGCTCCAGATCCGCCGTCACCACTGGTTTGAAGCTGCCCTTCTATCTCACCTTGGTTGTCACTAGCGTCCAATGCCTCTGGTTCTTCGTCTTCTCCCTCCGACTGATTTCCACCAATGCGTTGTTGGATACTCTTCAACATTTTCTTTCCTCCAGGTAGCGAGGGGCAGAGAGATAGCGCAGCGTTCATCTCTTCCGTGGCTTCACTCCACCGAGAGGATAGCGCTAGAATTTCGGCGATTTTAATGCTCACGATAGCTGAGTACTGCATTCCCAGCTCCGGACAGCTGTCTCCTATTCTTCGATCTGACCCGATAGCAAACTCAGAATCCAAAGTTGCACCAAATCCTGAGAGGATACCGCTCCCTGGTACTGTAGCACGAGCCTCGCCCTCCATTACTTCGCCATTTTCAGAAGAGTTCATCAAACGTTGAACTTCCTCGTAGCTCTGTGGAAACGCAACAACAGCACCATCTCCCCTCTGTTTCAAGTCGCGAAGACAAGTGAGTGCCTTTTCGATAGCATCATCGGCTCCACTCTGCACCAATGCTAGTGCCTGTCCAATGAAGCACTTAATCCACCAGGGAGCGAGTGTCGATCCTTTCTGATATTCCGAGTGCGCGATTGTCGCATAGTGCGTGATATCACTGGGCGAGAGTTGTACCTTTTCTAGAGACATCACATGCAATAGGGCATCCGCGTATAAGCAGTGCATCCGTCCATCAATTGGAAACCTATACATTCCAGCTCTGGCAAACTTTTGAGCCTGCTTAGGATCATCCAAAGCGAAAGAGCAAGGTATCATCTGGGAAAGGCAAGAAACGCTGGGTTGTCGGGAAAACACTGTGGAATAGTATCCAACTGCAGCATGGTATGACTTCTCCGCAGTTAGAGCAAGTGCCGTCACGGTGAGAGTCTGTATATGGTAAGGATCGACAGCAGCAGCGATATCGCACAATGAATTTGCACAATCAATTTCATTTCGCGTAATGGCAGCAGCCGCAGCAGCGATCCAAGGCTCCGGACGCGCAACTGTGCCTCCCCCGGATCCACGTATCTGCAGCCGTTGCCCTTCGTTAGCGACTCCTTCAGTTTCGTATACACTTAATAGGGCCAATTTGTGTCGATCTATTTCCATCAGATTTTCAGCCAGTCTGTGCAACGCCAAAAAACAAGATTACGAGCAAACTTGCTGAAACAAACTAAGCAAGGACACTACATACTTCGAAAGCAAATGAGGGGTCTTAGAAGGCGGTTCAGGAGTGTTCAGCTTCGACATTTCTTGCAGGCTCACTGCTCGTCGATACAGCATCAAAGCATAAGCGTCCCTACCATTGGTGGTATAAGGATATTCCTTCTGGAGTCTTTTGAAAGCCACGATGGCGTCCTCATATCTATCAGCATCAGCCAACCACGTCGCCCCCATTGTTTCTAGAGCTTCGTGCCCTTCAGGAAACATTCCGAAAGAACTTTTGAGTAGCTGGTCGTCCTGGAAATGAGCCAACACCCGCTTCTTAGCCTTGGACAACCAGTCCGGTACATCAAACACCTTCCACTGTCCGGCTGTAATTCCAGCTGTCGTTGTTCTCCCCAACACTTCAGATGACAACAACGACGAGCCTTGATGCGTGCCTTGCGTATCCGAACATTCTGCGCTGTCGTCACGATTGGCCACCATGAGAGCTAAACGCTTACATGCAGCTGGGTGATAGGATTGATGTTTCGCATTCATCGCACGCGCAATAGATTGAAGGAATTGTCGGTATCGGTTTGGGACCATTTCCTTGGAGAGCAAACCTTCAACTTCGTGGATGCCGACCCCTAATGCCAAAAGGCGTTCGATCACTTCGGTGGCGAAAGGATTTGCGCTGTACCACTAAGCAATAAAAACACGGGTGACAAGCGAGAAGCAAAAACCACATTGTTGTGTACAATCTTACCGTAGGACTTCTCGATAACTATTGTATGAATTTCTGCAGCAGTAAACCAGCACAGGGCATAATTGCTGGTTTATCTTACGAGCGACAGCATGCCATGAGCCAGTTATCTTACTCTATGTGTCCTCTTCGTTCGTATTCTTTTCCCAGGTCATAATGTACTGCTAAGGTTCTCATCTCCCAGGGGATACATTCCAGCTGCCTAAAAGGACGGCATCATTTTAGTAAGTGACAAAGGGAAAGGAGAAATTGACTGCACCGCGTACCATTTGAAACATCTCTTCGAGCTCTCCCACCGCAAAATGACACCTTGCGATTTTGTACGTGACATAGGCGTAATTCAAGAAATTGGGAACCCCTTTGGTGGGTACGACGCCATGTGGCATCCACCGATTCAAGCAGTCTTGCCCTACTGTTGCTGAGTTCCCTTTGCCGGTCGCCGCGTTCTGTGCCGTCTCCGTCGTATTCTCTAGGACCTGTTGAATACTCTGCAGTCCTTTGCGTACAATTTGCAAATGGGATTGCGCTCGCCTGTATTGCTGCGCTTCATCCAAAACACTTCCCACGAGGAATTGTGCTTCCAGATACACGGCATACTGTTTCAAGAGTCTCTGGTGCTCCTGTACCTGTGCTGTGACCAGCCTCGTGAGCGCATGACGGTATTGCTTTGTGTCTGCCAACGCCGTCAGAGCAACGGTGATAGCGCTTTCATGCAGGAATTGCTTGGATAGCAACCGAGCCTGGGTGTGCAAGACACGCAGGGCCGTGCTATCTTCGTTCTCTTGCATGCCCTCCCACTACACAATATAATACTCAGGACGCAAGGAATAGTAGAGTATGAAATGATATACCCCATCAAACACGTGTATACTATCGGTATTAGTCAGCCCTGCATGTTAACGCTTGCGCTTGAAGTGTTTTGTCGTTTAATTTGGTAGATTGCTCCGTGTTTGTTTGTCCTATACACCGTACATATATATATATATATACCATATACATGGGATCCCCTAGTGTGTGTGTGGGCGGGAAGTGAATGACCCTGTCTGTATCTCTCTGTGAATAGGTAGCTAGCTTGTTGCGCACCGCTATCGAACAGCAGACTGTGGGGCAGAGATAGCCGCCACCACCAACCACAGTAATATGGCTCATGTTGGGGAGTACCCATTTCAGCGTGGGGCGCGAAAGACGCCTCATCTACAGCAGCAGCAGCAAGCGGTGCCGCCTCCTCCGGAAAGAAGCCATCACGATACTGCAACCGCAACAACGAGAGGACAAACGCTGTATAGTGAATATGATGCGGCGGGTACAGTGGGGACTCAACGTACACTAAGTCCCAATGGAACAACGACAGTTTTTTATAGCAGCCACGACGAGGATGGCGACGATGCGGCATCAACGCGCCATGCAGCTTGGAACGACGTTGAGGATGCTGCCAAAGCGGACGAGCTCATACAGCAGTTAGAAGAACGTTTCCAGGCTTTCGGGGAGTATATTTCAGTTTTACAGCAAAAACAAGAAGAACAGCAGAAGACGACAGTGGATGGGGCTTCCATAGGACAGCAACAGAACCATCCTGCAAACAGCCACAGGGACCGCCGGACGACAAAGCCGGCAGATGATGAAAGAGAATCGAGTTCAACGAATGGAATGAAAGATCGAAATCGGGCACCCACATCCCTTCCGAAACAGCATGTGCCGGCGCACCCACGACGTCAACCGTCTCCTCCTCCTCGGCAGAAGAGCACTCAAAGAACACCTCCCAAAGATAACCAAGCCACAAGGAGTGACCAGCAAAGCACCCCAAACAAATCGTCGAATGGACACCGTCCCACAACTCCTCCGGGGGCGCCCACAGCTCATCTCCCGACTGGTGCCGGGGAGATGCAGCGCGAAATCGACGGAAACCACTCGGGGAGAAGATCCCCTCCTTCGAGGCAAGGTGCAGAAACTGAAGAACACGGACACTCTGAATATCGTGGAGAAGATATTACCGCAATGTTGAAACTACTTGGAGCCGCAGGTGCTCAGGAGACGACTACAGAAACTAGCTCCAGAGAAGGAGGGTCACAAAGCGCCTCCGCACGAAGAGGTTCTTTAGTCCGCAAGACGTCAGTATCACAGAAAAGTGCGGATGATCTGACGACATCGGGAATGAGCCGCTCTTCTCATGACAGCTGCGAAAGGCTTCCGGGGGAAGACCTCTCAGCGTATTCGCAGCGCCGGCAACAGGAGCGACAAGAAAAACTGGAACGCATGCGCCAGGAACAGGAAAGGAAAGAGCTGGCCGAAGTGAAAGGCAAACCGAAAATAAGCTCAAAGTCGAGGCAGCTAGCTGAACGTCGGACTCATGGTCGAAGTTTGCTTGATCCCGAAAGAGACAGAGAAGCAAAAGCAAAGAAAGAGGCAAAAGTGGAGCAACTTAAGCAGGAAAGAGAGCAAAAGGAATTAGGTGAAATACGGGCGACACCAACAATCAACGAAGTAGGTTCTTATTAGGAATTGTGAGGTCAAAACCATTAACATCATTATGTCGTTGCAGGGTTCGAGGAACATTCGGCGATCTGTGAAGGACCAATACTCATGGGCTGCTGAAAGGGAAGAGAAACTGGAAAAACTTAGAAAACAGCGAGAGGAACAAGAGTTAAAAGAGCTTTCCCGCCGTCACGTCGAGGTATCGAAGGGATCCAAGAAGTGGCTGGAGAAAGCCCAAAGCAAACCCTCAAGTTTCGAGAAACCTCGCTCCCCTTCAAATACTCCACGTAGGTCTGCAGGCAATCACGCCAGTGAACGATTATACTCGATGGCCCAAAATCAGCAGAAGATTCGGCAGCAGCATTATGAAAGTTTCAAGCCGAACACCAAATCAAAGCAGGCAGATGCCCCCAAACAGTGTTCTGCCCAACCACCATCGCCTCCTCACCAGTCGTCTACCCATGATGAGGACAGTGTCGCAGCGGCTTACTTATTTGGTAGGCCTGCTCGCGCTGCTTCTTTAAACCTCTCTAATGCAGAACCTACTGCTAATACCCAAAGTACTGGGCAGAAATCAGGGTCTTCTTGTCCTGCTGAGGATGCTAACGCCTCAAAGGAAAACAGAATCAGGCCTGGTACGCAAGAATCCGTGGAACGATTATATCGCCAAGGAGTTAAATCTCTAAGCGAGAAGAACGCGAGAGTAGAGCAACAGCGTCAGTGGCTAGAAAAGCACGATGAGAAAGGGGAAGAACTGTTCAAACCAAAACTCAATCCCCGCTCGAAGGCCATAGCGTCCCGCAGGGGGACCGAGACAAAACAGCCGTCGAACGAGGACAATTTACAGTCCCAGGCAGAAGGAGCAAACGCAAAGAGGTCGAAGGGGAACCATCACATATATGACCCGTCTCTACCGAAAGGGTGGTTCGCGTACACAACAGATGATGGCGACGTATACTATTTCCACCCGCCAAGCGGAACAACTACTTGGGATAGGCCAGAGGACAATGGTGGGCATGGCGCCAACGGAACGGAACGAATTGATGACGATGAAATACTCCGCGCCGCAGCTGGAGACTTTGCCAGCAAGTATAAATTCTGAGTACAATCCAAGATATTGAAAGGACTATGGATGAGGGATGCCGATATTAGGGCGCGTCTTTGTCGGGTCCTCGTCGAGCGTTCCAGAGCGCAAGACAACGTGAGAGAACCACTCCGTCAAAGTGAAGGGTAACAACTGCTGAGAGCGCAAAACTAAGGCCAAAGACCAGGACTGTCCGTATGCTTAAATATCCCAAAACATACCCAGTGGAAAAGCTGAGCAATTGGAAACAGAGCCAGCCTATTGATATCCCAATACTGATAGAAACGCCTCGCCTCAAGCTCTTCGCCGCATCCGCTGTAATAGTGTGCTGTCCTACTGCGCCCAGTCCACGTTTAAGATAGACTATCGAAGCAATGATGATGCAGCCTCTGATTACTTCTATTTTCCTAAGATACTTGGTTTGGCGGTACTGAAACTCATATACTTCGTCCATTCCGGTGAAGTACGGGGGTTCGATAGCTTCGGATGCAAGTTTGTCGTGCCCTTCATAGAGTTGCTTTCCCAGTAATGCCACCACTACCACTGAAATGGCATGTAAAAGGCGTCCAATGAGTATAATGTACGTGGCTGTCTGGAGGCTCCAACACCCACAGCAGCATTTCGAGGGGTGTAGGTAGTTGTACAAGGGATTCGGCAATCGTTGAATCCAACTCGGTTCGAACTGGTTCGCGTTATCGTGTTGCTTATCGTAACTTCCCCTCTCCACCTCTACACCAACGCGCTTGATGTTATGCGACTCCATGGTATTTCCCTCTGCACTATGCAGCATACGTACGTACGTGCGTGCGTGTGCACATGCGCTAAGCCTGTGCATAGACATGCAATCAACACCATTGCTACAGCCTTTACGAAGACACACATATTGTCACGCATTATTATGATTGTGGCACACCTGGAACGCGTGTGTATTCAACTTCAACTATAGTAAGTACCCGTTAGCCGAGGCTACGCCGATTGTGGCCCAGTTAAGCCTTAGCTTAAGGTTCGCGCCGCGGCTTCAACTTCAAGGAAGTACGGTTAACGGCAAGTCGCTCGTTCCTACAGGCTATAGTATGGATGATGATTATGTTTCTCGAGATAGATGGGTAGTATGATCGATGGTAATATAAGCAGAGAGGAGAATGACGGACGACTTTAATCCCGCGGCTGAATTGCGCAAGTCGCATATGGTGCTGGGATTCGATCACCCAGACTATACATGCACACACCACAAGGATTACAAGTGGCCACGGCAGGAGAACCAGCCTCAGGGTGGCAAGAATGAATACGGCGAAGGTATTTACATGACCATGTGCTACCAGTGAGCTGTGCTTGGTGTCAGAGAATGATGCAACTGGATGTGCAGATTTGGCGGCATTGCAACGCGCCTCGCATATAACTCTCGGCGACGATAAGCCAGACTACGAGAGTATCAACCACAACTCGTTCCGAGATTTTGGATCCAGAGGAAAACCGGCACCGATCGAGCAGGACACTCGTAGGGTCAATTTTTCACTGGGCCATGACCCTCCTCAGTTCGAAACAGATTACCACACCCACTTCCAGTGGAAAGAAGCAAAAGCAGAATCCCAAGAAGAGCGGCAACGAAAGCAGAATATCATGGATGAACTAAGAGCGACTCATTTTAAGTTGGGAGATGATAAACCGGACTACAGTTCGACGATGCAAGATCAATTTGAGGCAGCAAAGTCCATGAATGCACAAGAACGAGAAGAGTCTCGTAAAAGTGGGTAATCACATTCTTTTCACTTGCGGATGTGCAGCTATCTATAATCCTTATCTAACCTTGCAGAAGCTGCTGCTCGAGCCGCAAAACTCAAAGAAGTGCACTATCAACTGGGATACGACCAACATACATACACGACGACAAACTTCATGCCTCCACCCACCAACGCAGAGAGAACGAAGTAAGATATGGTGCTATAGTAATACAATCATCGAAGGTACATATTATGGGTTGTAACATTCTTCCCTCTCATACAGACGCGTAGAGAAGGATACACATAGCACAAATTTCAGCCTTGGAGCCGACAACCCGGAATGGGTTACCCAGGTAAGCCCAGATGAATGCTGCTGTCAACAGTCAATGGTGACTGAACAATCATTCTTGCAGAAAATGGCGGACGAAGGGATCAAATCCAAGAAACTTCAGAGAGTGCCAGATGTACCTCCGCGTGTACCGAAACACGTATACGATAAGGTCATGCAAGGGAAGGGGACAAAGACGAGACTTTATTAAGTGTGTCCAATGAATGCTGCAGTCCCATTTTGCGAGTATTTAGATCGAGAAAGTTGCTCCAAGATTTCCATACGAGCTTGCCACCGTTGCTTGTATTCAAATTAGCTATGGGTATTTCATTGAGTTTGCTGTTGATTTCGCTTGTATTGCTCTCTCCCTTTCTGTATTGCGTCCCGAAACGCGTCCGCCAGTTCTTTAGAATTGGTGTCCAGCTTATATCCAGCATAAAACACATTCGCGGCGTCTTCATATCTTTCCATCTTCATCAATACAGTACCATGGCGATAGCAGCCCTTCGGCCATTCAGGCTGGCATCTTCGACATAGTTTGGCATCTGCCAGTGCTTCTTCCAAACGGTTAAGCTTCAGGTAACAAGCACATCGGTTGCCATAGTAAGCTTCGTTTCGACCATCTAATTCGATAGCCTCTGTGTATGCGTCAATAGCCTCTTCATAGTTCTTGCGAATGAACGCGTTATTGCCTCTTCTGGAAATACGCACAGGGTACAAAATATATGATGCTATTTTCTGTCCCAGGCGCGGTCGCCACTTACTGTTTGGCCTCAGCCGCTTTTTCCTTTCCCTCTTCGGTTGGCTCTGGAGGGAGAGGTATACTCATATCCACTTCTTCTAGCATTTCCGTATCCTTAACTTGATCCTGCTGTTGTTTGGCAGCCTGGTTCACTACCACCTCACTGTGACTGTTTCTGGAGGCCTCTGAGGCAACTCGCTTCTGCTGTTCATCTATAATCCGTTCAAGGTCTTCATTCGTCACTCCACATCGAGCTGCAAGTAGCTCTGCAATCTCTCTATGTCCATATCCCGCCGCTATCTGCAATTAGCGCCTCAAGGATGTGCTAGTGAAATTGGGTGAAAAAGTACTGGGTCGAACCCTTACCTCTAGGGGCCGCAAGTGCTCTTTGGTCTGCATCTCAATAACATCGTCACTTCCCGGAAGTTCTAAAGCGTAACTAATGCACGTATGGAAGCCTTCTTTGGCTAGGTAGTGCAGCGCGGTGTACCCCCCTGTATCCTGCACCTGAAGTGCTATATCTAATGATATCTCGCTAGCCTTTGCTGCTTCTAACAGTGCCAAAGCTGTCTTTCCATGGCCAGCCTCTGCCGCCAAAATTAGGGGTGTTTTCCTATCGGAATTTTGTTCCCCTGGCAATTTATTTTGACCCTGTTCCATAGACAAGTGCTGAAGTATCACTTTCACTGATTCAGTGGCACCCTCCCGAGCCGCATCGTGAAACACGTTGTTGTTGCCTTTTCGTTTTGCAGAAAGATTGGCTCCTCGTCGGCAAAGTATTTCAGTAATGTCTTCATAATTATACCGTGCCGTCAAATGTATAGGCGTATCCCCATCCTCCCGTGCAGCGTCGATGTTGGCTCCCTTGTCCAGCAGTGCCTCAGTGACCTGGGGATTAGCTCCGAGGACCGCCAAATACAAAGGCGTCGCACCTTCTCTGTCTTGAATTTCCAGTGAGGTTGGAGCCTTCTCTACTATCTGTGTGCAAAGCTCCGGGTAGCCAAAGTTAGCCGCAAAATGAAGAGCATTCCGTCCATTGCCGTCTCGGAACCAAGCTAGTATGTGATCCACCGTCGCATTTTTTTCAGCTGCAAATCGCGATGCAGCATCAAACAGATCCTTCGGATTATTCGCTGCGATGAACGCGAAGGCATTGTATAATATTCCACCACCATGGAATGCTGAAAGAGTCTACCTACCTTTCACAGCGGCTAGAACTTCCATGAGTTTCTGCTGTTCACGGAGCACAGCTCCGGCATCAGCTTTGTTCTGTTCCGTCATTTCTCCTTGATGATGATACGTGATATAAACACTAACCGTACACTACATACCACAATCCACGGACAGTTCGGGATTTTGCCTGTTCCATCGCAGGAAATTCCTGAGTCACTTCAGTGTCCGGGCAATATAGATGTGTAAAACAGCCTCCAGTTTCCTCTGTAGACTTACGAGTCTCACTATGCAAGGGTGTCCGAGCCAGGTCCAAGGAGTGCGGTTAAGGTCCGCATGTGTTCGCACTCGTGGGTTCGAATCCCACCCCTTGCATACTTTTTTTTATTGTTTGACTTTTTGAGATTTTCCTTTTAAACTACCTATAGACTACCAACTAGCCTACAGTGAATAATGGCTAAGTGCAATGATATCGCTATACATAGGATAAGCGGTCTAAGTGGTATTCTTGCAAGGTTCTCTCTACGGGCAAGGTAACTTACTCCGTGCACACAAGGCCCACGGCTCACCTCTCCAACATCTCTCCTCGCGCTGTAATGCCACACAAAGCATAGTGTAAACATACTGTAGGGATTCGTACCTGTCGCTAGTGTTATCGCTCGGAAGAGCTACCACAGCAAAAACTCGCGAGTACCGCTACCTCGATTACTATTGCACAAAGATGGAAAGACCCCACGATACGGTATGTTACTGATAGGATCTTAACGATTTGTGCTACGCCATGAAAAACACTACACTCTTGTTGGGAAGTCACTTACCTTGGCTTCGCTCGTCCATGTGTCTGCTGCGCTGCGATGTAGAGCGCCTAAACCAGTCTCAGCTTCATAGAAGCAGTGGCTCTTCAGAAGAAAACTGATCGTGGTGGTTTACTGCTCTCTCTCTCCTATCGCACGACAATAAAAAGACCCGCCTTGGAGTGCATTAAGGTATGAAAGCGGATCCCCAAGCCGGCCGTACTGGCTGCTCTGCATCATCTCCACTACTTACTTAACCCAGTACTTAGAACCGGAGCAAAGAGCAAGAGTGGCATATAGCGTTGATTTTATTCAATTCAACTGATTCAATTCCAAATTGCAATGCAAAGCGAAACGAGATGGAAGGAATGGTCCAAATGGAACGCTACATTGAAAAGTGTGCGAAATGATTGTTTCCTTCCGTAGTTTCGCTTCATGGCTTGATGGGCTCATTCTCTCTATTCTCCACGCGTTTGCCAGTTGTGAGTTCAAAGAGAATGCTCAAGAGCAACTTTAGAACACAAACGGAGCCCGTGGGAAAGGTTTGCTATTCTAGCACAGAAGGTAAGCTCTTGAGTTTAACGACCTTGTTTGAATTCCTTTTCGCGGTGGATTTTCGGTCGTTCATTTGCACCATTGCAAAGTACTTTTCGGTAATTTGTTAAATGGTTATTGTTATCCACCGCTGGCCAATCGCATTTACTGGCAAGGGGTATGGAACAACGGCCAAGGATGATGTGAAAACAACGCAAGATACTGGCCCTCCGCCACCTTTTTTGCTCCCTACGAGTTTCCCTTTGAGGGCTCCCCGTGGCTTTTTGTGCTGCGTCCTGTGTAAAATCTTTGTCTAGAACCATTGTATATAGTCGCTATTGTCCGCAACACGGTTGGTATGACATATATTGCAGGGCAGAATATCTTTTGTCAGAGTACTGTAAGGAATAGCGCAGTCAGCAGCTGCTCTGCCAGCCGTTGGATGTCGGTGCGAGGCTCTGCAGTGGATCCTATTGATTTGTGTCATTTTACGTGAAAAAAATGATGGCACAATCAAGACAGGACATGAATCATCGCTTTCAACTGTCGCCTTTACAGTCGGATCTGTACGTAACGTTTGCCAATGATGACTTCTCTGAAGCACTCAAAGTCTTGCACAAGACTGATTTGGCGGCGGTTGAGGTGGTGGATATGTATGAGTTTCTGGAATACATTTGCTCTGGTAACTGTGTGGATCGAATGAGATTCCTTGAGCAATTCCCAGATCTACTTGAGTCTTCTGACGAAGTAACAGTGATCCCACTGTTGGACTCGGTTTACAAACTGCTTGACAGAGTATCCACTGGGTGGGTGCGAATTGATGACCTATGCGCGGCTCTATCGGTGTATGTTGCGGGATCCAAGAGTGATAAACTGTCGACCCTGTGGGGGTTGTTTTGCTCCAACGAAGAAGGAGTGTTATCCGACGCAGAACTCTGGCGGTTGTTTCGATCCCTACTCTCAGGAATCTTTGCTCTGAGCTCTCACGCTCGAAGCACAGCGTGGCTTACCACTATCCGTACCATTGATGATGCCGCTGGTGAACTCGTAGAGGATTTGAGGAAGCACGGCTCTCACGGGAGTGCGGGAGCAACTTTCGAGGCCTTAGGTAAATGGTATTCTGCGCGTGCAGGAACAGTGGAGTGGATGGAGCTCTTGGATACTAACAAGTGGCCACAAGAAAAGCCCTTTGGGACTGCAACTGGAACGGAAAATAATCGTCATATTTCTCAACGTCCACCGGCACCACCTGCAAGTGAAGTTACAGCCAGTGCACCGCCCCCAAATGACGATGATGAATCGGATGAAGTGCTCTCAATCGACATTGGGGATTATGGTGATGCCATGGTTATCTCTAGGAATACACTCCAAGTCTTACAATACATGCATACAGTGGTTGGCTTTAATCAATGGAGGCCACAGGATATTATAAGAAGCTTTTCTGAATACGAACGACTAGGGGGCCTTTTCAAGGACAACTTTGAGAAATGTGTCGATCAACTATGTAGCAAACAACTAACAGGAGCGGAGAGAGACCGAGTGCGGGAGTTTCTTTTGCAAGTATTTGACTCGTTCGATTTGCTAGATATTGAGCAAGTTGAAACCAAAGAAGTGGCCTGCGGGTTTCTCATTCTATCCAAAGGAACTAAGAGTGAAAAATTGGAAGCTGCTTTCAAGCTTTTTGCTGAGGATGCTGAATGCGAGTCGAGCGCGAATATCACTGTCAGTCGATCCAGTTTATTTTTGATGATTCGATCGTTCTTAAATATGCTTTGGATTTTTTCAGACTCGTTCGACAGTGACACAGGTTTAGCGTCGATCGAGTCGTGTGCTGCTAACGTTGCCAGGGCGGCTCTCCGCTTTTCGAATAGAGACAAGTCCACAAGCGATACCGTAAGTTTCGGCAACTTTGCACAGTGGTACAATAGTGGCGGATGTGACCGGTTCTCGTGGATAGAACTTCTGGATCCCACCAAATGGTCTCTGCGGTCGACAGCTCCCAGTCAACTTATGGAAACATCACAGAACATGGCGACTGGGGAATCTTCCGCTGGCATCACGTTGTCGTTCCTTTTGACGAACGACGGAAGTAGTCTGGAATTGAATGATCGTCATGCCGATATGGTCCGTGAAGCAGCCCAGATCACGGGACTCTCGAAAATTACGGTGAGTAGCTTCGCCCAGACATACATCGGTCAACTTCTACCAGCGGCGGATCGTGCTACTAGGAATACACAACTTCTAGTGGTTGACAAACAGAGTTTTGATCATTTTATCCGTGCAATAATTCCTGGGACAGGATTCTCAAAAGAAGATAAGGCCTGGCTTTCTGGGTTATTTAATACTATCTTCTGGTTGGAGTCGCACCGTGCTGTATGGGCCACCGGCAACCGTGAGCAAGCACCGGTAGATGGCATTGCTACTGCGCTGAGCATGTTCGTAGCTGGAAGCAAAAGTGAGAAGCTAACATTCTCATTTGCAGTCTTCAACGGAGACAACATTCTACAGACCATAGGACAACCAGATAAAGCAGAAAGGGTAGAAGTGTCGTCTAAAGATATGGAGAGAATGATAGGTTCTTTCTTAGTTCCCATCATTGCAGTTACTGTGTCTCAGAATAAACCAGGTGTTGACGCATGGGCTAAAACAATAGTCCAGTCCTCCTGCGAAATCACACGAGAGCTATTGTCCTCTTTAGAGAACAAAACCGCCGAGCGTTCCGTTTCCTTTGAAGACTTCCGCCAGTGGTATAACAATTTAGGCCATCAAAGGATACCCTGGCTTGAATTGATGGCCTTCCATAAGTGGCCTCGCCAAGAGGCTGAAACGGATTTTGTGAAGAACAGTATGACGTCAACAGGCAAGCCTGACTCAATGCAAAACCAAATAGCCTTCCCATTCCCCGTGCTTGCTGTATCGAGGGATGGGGACGACCGTGTCGTCCTGCCACATGAGGCTCCGTCCCCTCAACAATTAGACGAACAACAGCTACGTCATCCTGACGAGAGCGGGTTTTTGTACATCACATTTGATAATTGTCGGGCTTTAAAGGAGTTTATCAGAATAACAAGGTTGGATTCTAATGACGTAGGCACCATTGTTACGCTTTTGCTGGACAGGTCCTCCTCCGGTCATATATCTCAGCGAAGCTTTCACAAAGTTATGCGAAGACTCATAGATGCACAACAGTTAGAACGAGAAGAGAGTGTGTTTGCTTCTCGAGCATTAGACCGGCTATTCATGGCTTTCGATAGGTCGAAATCTAAAGCGGTGTCTTTCTGGGAATTTACCATTGGCCTGAGCATATTCGCGTCCGGTAGTAAATCCGAGAAGCTTAGTACAGCCTGGACACTTCTAGATGATGATAATGATAATGCGCTGAAGCGAGTCCAAATTTGGCGGCTTTTGAGAAGCTTCCTCACTGGTATTGTGATGGTGAAGTATTTCGCTGTAGAACAGCTCTCCCGTGAGGAGCTGGCTTCCTTGTGCGAAGATGTTGACATAGCGTGTGTTCAATTAACAGAGGCTGCTGTTTACTACAATCGTAAGGGCAACGTGACGCGAGAAGTGCTTAGTTTCGAACAATTTGGAGCGTGGTACAACGAGGAAGGCTTCAAAATGGCTCCCTGGTTAGAGTTGCTTGACCTCCGAAAATGGCCAAAGCACGGAAACTCAACTGGCAGTCCGAGTTATTCCGTCTCAGAAAACGAAGGAAGTATCACTGAGAGTGCAAATCAGGGGGCTGATGAAGTCTATGACGACACTCTAGTATTCAACCTTTCTTCTAAAGGGCATGTACTGAGCCTTAGCGATGCCGATGTAAATAACGTTTCTCGATTGTTGAATTTGAGCAAACTTGGGAATATACAGGCAGAAAAAGCTGTGGAAGTCCTCCTTGAGGAATGCGTCGAAGAAACTCTCGATAAAGGAAGCTTCAATAAGGCCATGAGGAAACTCGTTGATGTGGGAGGAATGAATGATCAAAACAAGAAGTTCCTCTCACTGAGTCTGAATACTTTTTTCTTTGCGTTCGACCAAACGTACGAAGAAGTTGTAGACGCAAATGAATTTATTACAGGGTTCTTACTGCTTTGTGGGGGATCCAAATCTGAGAAGCTCTCAGTCGCATGGGAACTTATGGACTCGGATAGTGATGGGGTTCTAAGTCGCCACGAGTTCTTCGCGTTGATTCGAGCCCTTTTGAAAGGAGTGTTGGCACTTCAAGGGGAAGCTCAAAGAGCGGCTCCGCACACTGTAGAAGAAATAATCGAAGACTCCTGTCAGGATGTTGTTGAGGATGTATTTAGCCAAGCGAGAATTCAGCATCGTGGTCTGTCTTTTGACGCTTTTGGGGAATACTATAACGGCGGTGGCTTTGACAGGGTATCGTGGCTGGAGTTACTTAATCTTTCAAAGTGGGGAGACGTTGTCTCGGAGGCTTTGGGAAGTTCTGAGAGCTGGGCTGGCCATCCTTCCGAGGCAGCGAATGAAGATGTATTGTGCACGTTTGATTTCCCTCATCTCCCTTCACTGCCACTGAGGGTTTCTGCGGCTGAATTGTTTTTGTCCGCAGTCCATGCGAGCGGGTTTAGCCAGTACACTGCTACCGAGCTTTGGAAGAAATTGAATTCTGAGCTCTCGGCCAATGTAGTGGAAAACCAAGTGTCGTCCGACGAGGGGCTAATCGAGGGCATCCAACAGCTCGTTCAACACTTTGCTACCGAAGTGGAAGAATCGTTTAGCTCCCATGTGACGCTAGAATATTTCAGTATCTGGGCGCGTTTCCTGTTTCGACTAGGTCTCCGGTCATATACTGCTTTGAAAATGGCAATGGTATGGCTTTGCTCGGGAAGCAAAAGCGAAAAGTTAAGGTGTTGCTGGTCTTTGTTCCAAAAGCAGAGTCTGCGAAAGGACGAGTTGCAAACAATGTTCGTTTCACTCATCGCCAGCTTATACTATTTTGGGAGAGTGTTGCGGATCGGCCCAGATAGTCTTGAAAAGTCAGGTGAGACTTTTGTGGACAGTATTTTGTCCGAAACCGGCAAGGAAGAACTGTCGTTCAGTGATTTCGGTGAATGGTACAATAGTGGAGGCTACCACCGAGCGGCTTGGTTGGAACTTCTCGACCTGAGAAAATGGGCTCAGTGCGTGCAGACACCAGAGGCAAGTCATGGTGCTCCGCAAAGCGAGGAAGAGGGAGACGTTCACGTTCCTATCAATCTAAACTTGAACATATCACTAGCTGGAAAGCAGGTACGAGAGGCATTTACCATCGATCCGCAACGAATGCGCCAAGTTGCGGTTTTCCTGGCTTCTTCGCCTTTGGCCTCTATGGACATTACCCAGCTGCACAGGCTTCTTTCGGGTAGTCTAAGTGAACTCCAGCCCGATGCCGACCGCTTTGCGTCAATACTTAAATTCCCAGCGGATGATATCTTCGGGAGAGACTTGCTCCGATTACTCCATGAATTTGTGACAAATATTTGCACTGAGGAAATGAATCGTAGCTTAGCGTTATGCGCGTTAACGCCTATATGTCATGGTAGCAAGAGTGACAAATTATCGTACATTTTTTCCGAAGTCGGAGGGAGACAGGGTGTTACAAGGCAACAATTGAGGCGTATTTTGCAGAGTTGTTTCTCCGGTGTAAGCGGGCTATGTCTTTTTCTTGAGCAGCAACATCCAGATGGTCGAAGGAAGCAAGACCTCTGGAACAAGGTGCGCCGCGGTGTAGACTATGCCATGCGCTCGATTAAAGATAGTATATCTAGTACAACACTGACGTACGATGACTTCGGAAATTGGTACAATAACCAAGGCACTACCGTCGCTCCTTGGTTAGAGTATTTGGACCCCGGCAAATGGTTATTCTCAGATCTAACGAAGTTATCACCCGGAATTTCAAAGAATGACGAAGAAATCGTCATCTACTTTGGGGACGAATCAAGCCTCCGAATAGACTCAGCAACAACGAAGAAAGTTCATGCCCTAGTAGGCTCTACGAGATTGAATAGTCGATCGAGCATGGAACTACATCGTGGTCTTCAGGAAATGGAGGCCGAGGACAGCACTCTGCCTGCGGACGCTGTAAGGAGTTTGGTTAACGCAGAACTTGGTGATCCTTATTTACTGAAGAAATTCGTTACGCGGGTGTTTTTCGCCCTCGATGATGAGTCCGAAAGTGGTGGAGTGGATGCAATGGAGTTTTCGGTGGCTGTTTCGCTCTTATGCTCGGGATCTAAAAGTGACAAATTGAGGTCTGCTTTTGCGGTGTTTGGTACTGGTGAAGAAAAGTCAATAAGCGATGCGGAGCTTTGGAGACTTCTTGTTTCAGCCGTTGTCGGTATTGGCTCGGCGGCTTCATTGGTTTATGAAGAACCGTCCGAGATTCCTGATTACTCGATCATTATTGCACATGAGCGGTCGGTCGCGCTGTCTCGAAATGTCTCTGATGCGATGATGGAGCTGGCTATATCCATAGTTAGCGAATGTAATGATAATAATGGGGAGCATATTACTTGGGAAGAGTTTGCGAAGTGGTATAACGACTGTGGTGGAGAGAAAGCTTCTTGGCTCGAGCTGTTGGATGTAAGCAAGTGGTCTCCTAGCTATTGGAATAAAGAAAGCGGGGAACAATGTCGAGTAGAAAACGAGTCCGACAGATTCATTTTCGAATTCAACTTGGCCACTGAGCGCTGGGGAAAAAGTGCCGTTCGGTTCACTTCAGAAGACTGTGCTGCTCACAGCAGATTTCTCAAAGTATCTGACTTGGTCAAGATAGGTGTAAATACGCTAAGTGACGCAGCCTCGAGAGTTGGGGACATCACTTCGAAACGGGAGTATAATGCTTTACTGAGGCTTCTTATCCCGGGGACGGACATTGGAGAAAAGGAAAAAATATTTCTCAGCTATCACTTCAACCGGATTTATCAACAGCTGTGCGGTATTTTTAAGACACCCGGATCTCTACGGGTGTTGTGTGCTCTCTCTGTACTCTGCCGCGGCTCGAAGAGCGAAAAACTACTATTCTGCTGGAATGAGGCCTGTAGCGGAGACTCCAGAAGAATAGGCTCGGACGGCATACTTTCCATATTAGGCGGATTTCTTGCGGCGGTAGCATCCTTCTCCGAAGAGTTCTTCAGCCGGTCTGACGGTTGTGCTGTTTTGTTAGCCCACTGCGACTTTGTCGTCGGAACCTTACGCGCCCAGTTTTCTGAAGGAATGTCTTTCGAAGAGTTTGGCGGCTGGTATAACAATGTCGGTTACCAACTTATACCTTGGCTTGAATTCATTGATACGAAGAAATGGCCTAGTAGTTCCGCTTTGGACACTAATACCCGCGACGGCTCTGCTGGAGAGGCAAGTGATTTAACCTTCTCTGAACATGAGGCAAACGATGTGGATAGTGAGCACAATTTGAGTGGGTATTTAGATTCGGATGTTCCTGTGTTCGTGTTTGATGTCCACGTGAGTGGTATAGAACATACGATTCAGTTCACTTACGGTGACTCAGAAAATGCTCGCGCCTTACGAGCAGCTTTAGACAGCGGTATCCTTCATGATACAAATGGCTTAAGACAACTCCTCAAATCCAGCAGGAGTAAATCCGTGGATATAGAGGTACCTGACAATGTCTTAGACTCCCAACGAGTACAAGAAGCACTACCGAAGCGGATTCTTCGCAAAGAAGCCTCCCCAAAGGACACGGGCGCTTGTAGCGACATTGTAGGGAGCCTTGTGGCTTACTGTTCTGCGCTGTGCCAAGTTCACAGCCCCGATCTGGCGGAAGGATCACTCCTTGCGGAAGAGCTTGCATGTGCGTTGATAATCCTATCAGATTGCAAAAAGAGTCAGAAGCTGATGACTGCTTTTACGGAATTCGGTATTCTCTCCAACAGCAAAGCATTTGCAGACTCACACCGACTCTCGGAAGCGGAAATGGGGAGGTTCTTCGCTTCGTTGTTGCTTGCAATTTTAAGTCTCAGTGATGAATATCGTAACGCTGGATTCCCGCAGAAACTAGCAGAGCTTAGTTTAGCTGTGGGTCGAAATATTGCCCGGGATATTGGTAGGTGTACGTCGAGTAACCTCAAGGAAGTGCGAGTGAGCTATGGGCAGATGGTCGAATGGTATAACACGCAAGGATACAAATTTATTCCTTGGCTCGAGCTTGTCGATCTGAAGAAATGGGAAGGTCCTCAAGCAGAAAATACATCGCGATAGCTTCCTTTAGTAAACAAATAGTAAAGTAAGCTGCAAGCGTGTACTATGGGCCTACGAGCAATACACCGAGCAAAGACTAGAAAGCGCACATACAGATAACTAGTACAGTTGTTGGGAAGAATCACGGTCTACCGGTCCGAAATCCGCTCCACACACTGATTCTCCGTGGTACAGTCGCTATGCGCGGCCTACACACCCCGAAGAACTCTTGCTGTCATCGGATGACAGTCATCCCCCCTCCAATCATATCAAAATAGCTTGGCCGGTGGGCTATGTGACACATAGCCCACTGGCCAGGAAATTGGCCGCAATCTCTTAGCGAGGAGCGGTATTCGCCGGTGAGTGGTACCAGTTAGCATCGATTGGGAATCTTGGCTTTCGTCATGGAGACTGGAAGACACCGATTCCCTAAATCTCCTTGCTCAGACCAGATGGACCCAAAGTCATCAGTCCTCCGTTGTGGTACAATACATGTACAATTTCGTGCGCGGCAAACAGCTAGGGTGCCCATACTAGACAACACCTACAAAACGCTCATGGACCGTTCCATGAGTCTTCATCTGAATCGAATCTACCGGTGCCGTCCAGTGGATCCGATCGAACTCATCCGGAACACACACGCGCACCGCCCACACTGTGTTCCGCATTGACGTTCTCGTTGTTGTTGGCTGCTTCCATCGTTCAGTTGTTGTTTTCATTTGGTGTGCCTATCTTTTATTCCCTCGACTTAGCACAGTGTCGACATACCATACTTACTAACAACCATAGACTATGCTTCCAGACCACTTGAACAAGTAGTAGTACAAGTACCCTTCCTACTTCACAAGGCGCTACATTGACAGGTAGGGTTATGTACAGTACAAGTTGTACAACTTGTACAGGTTTGGTTGTATTTCCAATTGGCGACGCCTGAACCTGAACCAAAATGTGGAGACGGTGCTCGTGCAGCAGTAATGGTTGTAGGATATGGCGACGGCGAGTATCCCCACGGGTGAGGAGGAAGCCCGTGTCAATGCTCTGGCCGTGGACTTGTCCTTGTGGTGACCGTCCTTCGGTGCAAAGAGTGTGCATGTTTTCGACAGGACATGAGGGAGTGCAAGAAAGAGCCGAATATGTGCGTCAAGCGCTCATTAAAGCGCGTTCTGGCAGCGATGATCCCGCTAAGATGGCCCTCGAGGTATTTCAAATGGCTGGACCGCCTTATTTCGGGCTCATGGAGACAGCATGGACACTGGAATTGGTCACCCGTCACGCTACTAGGAGCAGCAAGCACATGGCTCGATTTGGTGCGTTGGTACTGCATTTGGATGCTTTGCTCTCTCAGCTTCTAAATGCTCCTCTACGGTATTGGCCCACTTTGGCCCGTACTCCCGCCGAAAAGGCATACTACTACGATACAGTGGAACCCATGACCCAAGAAGCTGTGCAAGGGTTTTCAAGCTGTTTGCAGTTGCTGGTAAAAGCCTTGTCCAGGTTGGACCAAGTTACTGCGCTACACGCCACCGTGTTTCGAAAAATCGACACCATGTTACAGAGGCTGTTACAGCCAAAGACGAAGTCCGAAGATGCACGTGAAAAGTGGAATCAAATGTTGCGCAAAGAAACTGTATTCAGAACTCTGGTCCCGACACTAGAAACACTGGTAACTATAGGGATGTTTAGCGACCAGCTGCTTTTGTCTTACGGAAACCTCTTTCGGACATGTGGAAAGTTTTCGAACGACTGTCTCAGAGAAATCACTCTCAGTGATCTCTCTCGATTATGTCGTTCACTATGTATTGCCCGCTTTTGGCCAGAACCAGACGAGGCACATCAGCATCCCGGACTCCTCCAAGACGAGTCCCTCGGCGAGTTTTGGAACTCGGCGACTCACGTGTTGCTAGAGCAACTCCAAGGCAACCAAGAGACTGGTACAAACACCAATGAGGATAGCAAAGACACTGGCGATCCTAATGATGATGAGGTTAGTGCCTACGATGCTATTGCAACTAAGGTTTGGTCAAAATCAATGGCGACAGAACCGTGGGGTGACGATGACATGTTCGAGGATACGGACACCGAGGAGTCCTCTGGAAATGGGAATCGCGTTCACGGAACATGGGAGGAATACTATGCCGAGGCACGAACGCTTGCAAGAAGCAGTGTTGATGAAGAGCTGGAAGAACGACAAAACGCTATTCGAGAATTTGCAAAGGATGGTTTCATTACAAACCTAGGTCTCATCGCACAAGATGATTCATTGGATATTTCTATTTCGGGAGAAGTATCAGAGAGATCTCTGAAAGCAGCGCTAGCAAGGATTCACATCATTCGCCTAAGTTTGAAATATGCAAGTCATCTGCCGGCAGAAGCGTGGGAACGAATTGATGAAAAACGGCTCCGAGATTCATCTAGTCATCTGTATAAGCTCATGTCCCCACGCAAAGTGACAACTTACCAGAAAAATGTCATGCTGAAAATGCTCCAAGTGGGGAATTTTAAACCAGTCTACTTCGACCAAGAAACGGTGGCAGGTCTCAAGTGTGCGTTGGTCTGGCCATTAAATAAGGTTGGCGTAGATGTGGATGCAGCACATAGGTGCTTCAAACCCATTGCACCTGGCGCAAACATTGAATGGATTTCATCACGAAGTGATGCTCGGAAAGAACAGGAACGTCAAGCCTGGCTTCAGCGCCAGTCTGGAGGGAGTCTGGAAGGCTTCGACCCGATAGCTTTGCTAGGAACAGGAAGAGCCAATTTATCGCAGCTGTCACTAACAGCGACGAAGCGACAAACGAGTCAACGTTCAAACACAGCGCCTGAAGTAAAATCGTCGCAAGATATTGTCTCTATAAGAGGACGCAAAGAGGACCAGCTCATAACACATCTCCTGCCTCCGACTTTGAAGAAGTCCCAGGAGACTCGAGGAATCGAAGCAGCGGAGATTTCGTACTACCGCGCCAGGACTGGAGTTCCGTTGCCTCCAACACGATTGAAACAGAAAATTTTGGAGAATGCTCGCTGGACGTTTGTTCTCCTTCCATTCGAGTCCTGGCAAAGCATTTCATCCAGCCGACGCGCTCAGTATCTTCAAATGCTTCTTCCACAGTCTTTAAAGCAGGCGAACAAAAGATGACCCTCCTTGCATTCATTGTTTCACACCTGGTAAAGGGGGTCCTTAGGGGGAAACCTACTGCGACGTTCAAGTGGTGACAATGAATAACTCGGGAAATCGAGAACTGAGAAGTCTTAAGTCCACCGATGGGTGATTTCAAAAACTGCAGACCCATGCGCAATGTCGTTAGACCCTTGTGTGACGATATTGTTTCCTACAACAACTCAACTCTCGTTCTATCAAGGGTACGTCGATGAGGAGAGACTAAAAGGCCTCCTCTCAGGAAAATGTTGCCCGCAGTAGTTGAGCTACTTAGGCGCCCCATCGGGGGCCACACTATTGTGCATAAAACACCTGGAGGAATATTGGCATTCGCAAATCACACAAGAATACAGCACTAATTCATCGTATGGGGCACTCGGAATTCCGAACATTATGTAGGTTTATTCCGTTGGGCAACCCTCCTTACCAGCGTTTCGTCTGGTCGCTTTCTTCAAGTTTTGCGATACGTTGCAACATGTTCCATGGCTTTGCAGCTCTTCATTGATCATCATTCCCTACCGGACGAAGCATAACCGTTGCATTGGGCACGAGACCTTCATGACGCAGAGTGTTTTCTGGGGTTGTGTAAGCTTTGGCGGGAAATGCCGTCCTGATTTCGTAAGGGGTTTCTTTGTTTCTGCATATGGGAGAATGTCGCAACCACTGAAAGAGATTCCCGAAATACGAAACGCAACTTACCGATGGAGATCAATGTATCGTTTCAGATCTCCTACCGTGTCATCAAAACGGAGCTTGATTACGAGTACCTGCCGTCCCGAGTCCGACCGGACCTGGATCGTGGCAACGTCATGCGGGGTTACAGGTCGCTGCTCTTCTCCAGAAGCAGGAACCCTAAAGGTATCATGATGTGAGAGCTGGTTCCCATCTCCTTTCTCTTCTTCCGAATTTCCATCAGTTTCCGAGCCGCGAGCAGCCGGGGCATTACCTTGCATGCCCTTCACAACTGGAGTTTCGACAACTATCACCCCAGAGTCTTTTTTGCCACCGTGCATGAAGCTGGAAACCTCGGATCGTATTCCAACTACATTTCCATTCCGGACGACATTCGTTGGAAGCCTGTTCAAGAAATCCCTCGAAGAGAGGGCAATGGATGGATCTCCCACTTGTGCAAGGCTTTTTACATTGCTAGGAGCATCCCGGTAGTTGCCAGAAGCAGGGCGTTGAGCACTTTCTCCCCCAAGCCTTTGCCCCTCTCCATTGAATGCACTGAATTGACACTTGTTCACTGCCTTGTCCCCCGTTTCTTCAAACTTCTTATCACTCTTGTCGAACAATTTGAAAACAACTCCCTCGGGAAACTCATCCTTCAATTCGTAAGGAAAGTAGCCGTCCATTACATCCTGTAACCAAACACAGTTTTCCCTCAAGAAAAACACCATGATTGCGAACGTTTTTGTTTTCTAACCATACCGTAAAGAATGCTTCAGCACTCTCGGTGTCGTATAGTCGGAACGGTCCACGTCGCAACATGAACCCATCCTTATATAATGTCAACGGGAGTGTATCTGTCTCCGCGAGTTGGGCACCGACACCTGCTTTATTGTGTACCACTTTTTTCTGTCCTTCACCTGCCAAGGCATTGAGTTCTTCTATTCTCTTCTTGATCACGTCAAATTCGAGCTGCAGATGGGTTGAGATCCCGGTTCTAACCCAGAGCTTACTTTTTCAAGGATTCGGAGTGCTACTTACCCGGTAAGGCATTCTGGAATTGAATTCATCCTCTTCTTCCTCGTCGTCCTCAGAGTCTTCTCCAGCTCCGGGCCTACGATTAGATCCTTTACCGACCCATATAAGGCCGTAATCATTTAAGAAAGTCTCCATCTCGTAGACCTGTGATCGAAGTTGATTGTTTTCAGCCCTCAGCGAAGCTATTTCAGATGCCTGTAAAAAATAGAAACCAAATAATGTATTCGTTACAAGGAATGAAGTCGCTAGTAGAGCACACGTACAACCTCGTCGTCATCTTTCAATGCTGCTTCGGCAGCTTCTTGTTTCCTTTGAGCGTTCAGTAGCTTTTTTTCCTTCTTGATCAACTCATCTCTGGATGTAGAAACCGTTTCCTGATACAAGCACCACGCAACGTAAGCCATTACCTCCGTGGCGTACCTCATCTCTCGTTGACTTTTCTCCAAGACTTTCAGCCGTGCCGACATTTGTGTGATCAGACTCGACTCACTGACGGATCCTCGATTACTCGTAGGGGGGTTATCTTTTGTCTCTCCTCCTTTGCCGCTTCTCCTATCGCCGTTTCCCATTAACTGCAGCGGATACTGAACGTCAAAAATTAGTGTAGTTTCTTCCACTTTACCGCGACCTACTTGTTGGAACATCGCACGTTCCGTCGCAAACTCGGAATCCTCCACGTCCTTGCGCTGTTGCTCGTCCATGCCAGCAGCTGCAATAGCCAGATCAATCGCCGGTCACACACGGAACCAGGCGTTGGAGGAAGTCATTTATCACTCACCGCTAGCTCTAGGCTGTCGTACATAGTCCCCATTCGCCGCCGGGGGGTTGCTGCTGTGAGGTTGATTTTGACCCAATGAAGGCCGTAGTTGCTGCTGCTGTTGCCTGTGATCAGATAACAAGACTTGATGTTATTGTATTGAAGAGATACGCCACGCAAGGGTTCTCAATCCCTACTTTTTAGGGTCGAAACGAGGCAATTTCGCCTTGATTTTCGCCACGGCAGCCCTGTTTTTCGCTTCCACACCAGAGCTATTCATTTTCCTTTCCTCTTCTCGTCCTTGCCAACCACAGGGCCAAGCTATACGTGTACGTATACAAACAATCAATAACACCACAGAATGCCCACGGCATTATTCTAACTACACTGTCTGCCTAACGGTTGAAGTTGAAGTCACGGCTGAAACTTGAACTTCAAGTCTTGAACCTAGTTAGGTACCGTACTTGAAACTTTGTGACTTTGAAACTTCCGGTCAGGCCCGCAGGCTGTAGGCTTCAGCTCGGAGGGGTATCGCCGAATACTTGACTTATCACCTGACGGGGCGATTCAGCCCAAAGGGGACGGCGGGCGCCGAACTTCATGAGCCGCTTGTATCAAGTGTTCTCAGGTTGTGTTCTCAGCTTCGGTTCGTCCGAAGTGAGCATACAATAAATGTAGAGACTCACTAGTGAGTATCAGAGAAAAGTTCATAATGATGGCTAGGCTAAGAAAAGCAACTTCTTACTTCGAAATAGTTGGCCCTACATAGGAATTCCATTGGAAGTGGAATCCTGATTTGACCCATTCTGTACATATCGGTCCCCAATCAAAGTTCACCATGACTGAATGGCGTTATATGGGATACAACATTGTACACCACTCAGAATGGTCTTAAACATATTTATACACTCGGATGGGTGTACGCCGTACGGCAAAGCCTACTCAGTGGGCCAGAGCCCGGGGAGAGACTTCATGCCGCATGGATAGTATCGTTTCTCGTTCTCTGGGTATGTCACTGGGGAATATATACGCATTGGTGGTTTGAAACCTTCATGTTTCTGCTCGTTGCATTCACTTGTTTCATCCGGAAGAGATGGCTGTGACATTCACATCACATTCACAAGAAAGTCAGAAGTGTCACTTCTGAAGTGGTCCACACAGTGTCCACACTACGTGCCGCTTAGAAGGAGGCTAGTCTTCGATTTGTGGTAAATTTCATACTGGATGCCCAAGGAAAATCGCCTATGGAGCGAGACAACAGAGGATACAAGCTGTTGTAACGCGATCCTGACATCACTGTCAGTTTTGATGTCGCAAAGCTGGTATGGTAGCGGATGCAGAAAAACTCTTTGTTCCCTTCATCCACCAAGCCTACCATATGGAGGAATGAGCTCGAAAGCGCTCACCTTTTTGAAAGAGCTGCATGATAGGCGTTCTAATCTAAGCAAGCTGTAACGCCAAGGAACAAGTGTGGAATGTCACGTAGGTGGCTGCATTTATTGATGCCCTATACAGTATATGAGAAGAGGCGTAGACTCGAGTAATGGGTATTTAGTATACAGTAGTTGAAGGGAGTTGAATACACAGTTTACACTATGTTACAACAAGTACACGTTGTACTTTTACTAAAGACCGATTGAACTTGCAGTATAGGTTCTCTGGTACACTGTGCTCTTTAGTGTGAATAACGTACTCAATAGACCGAAGTTTCAGAGGGATGATTAACAAGAGTCTCCCATAATCCATCGTCTCGAGCTGTCATTGTTGTTCTTGTCAACCTGGTTGTTTGCTTCTTCCTGTATTATCGAACATTGGCTGATTCCATTCCATTCATTGTTCCCCTCTATCTATACCACTGATACAATGCCCAGTAACAAAAAGAAGCGCAATAAGAGAGGAAAAGGTGGTGCTAGCGCTGCATCTGTTAGCAATGACTCTGCTGATACAGGTATAGGCCCAGGTGCTTCGAAAGAAGACCAAACCCAGGGCAAGACGAGTGCATCCACAGGAGCTTCAGCCGATACGGAGGCAGCAACACCAAGGGAACAGCGGGAAGAAGAGGAGGAAGAAGGCGGACAGATTAACTCTCAACAGCAGATGCAGCAGCAAGGACCTGTTGGGGCAGCAAAATTTTCTCCATCGACTGAACAGCAGGGCAAAGAAGAGGAAGAGCGAGAGGAAGAAGAAACACACACACACGGACACGGGGACCCGTCCCCCACTGGTTTAGAAGGAACAAGTGCCGCAGTGGCTGCAACTTCGACTGGACAGCAAACCGACGAAGCTCAAGAAACCACCCAAGCGCCTGATGGGACGGGTGAAGCTGAAGCAGCCGCGAATAACAATGGTACGCTATATCACTACGTTTGTTAGGTTTCTCAAGAGATGCAGCCAGCAACTCTGGGTATGCTTGAATGATTTTGCAGTGGAACATAGATCGGCGCTTCCCCCAAGTGTTAGCTCGACGAGTGTCTTACCCGACGACGCCTCGGATGGGAGCCGCGATCAGTTCTACCGAAGTTTACAAGCAAAGGCGTATCGCTCAAATACTGAGTTTGCTGTCGCTTTCCAAGCTGCTCTTCAGAAGACCGAAGATGTTGTCAACGAATATGAAAGTGAGCGATTGAGGTTCGGGGCGAGACAGGACCAAATCTTGGTGGCCTATTGGCGTGGTTGGGAACGTTTTATACATGAAGCTTACGAGACCAATGATCGCATTCTAGAGTTCTTCTGGCAACGTTCTCTTGTTGATGACAAGTTAGCTAACCTCATCGATTCCACTGGAGAACCTATGAGATGGGACAAGTATTGGATCCAAGAGGAATCTTCCGGGTCTTCGGAGACACGTGATGGTGCGTCATCATCCTCAGCGACTTCCAGTACGTATTCCGCTCGTGCGAAACCAGTGGAGCTCGAACCGCCTCCTGATCAAGTCTCATCATTATACCGAGCAACGCATATGGTGTCGGATGTACACAAACAGCTTTCACGTGGTCTTCGACGCATTGCAAAGCAACTAAGACACGACTTTTTCGGTGTGCCTGAGGAGCTGGAAGCTTCCATATCTGATGGCGTTGAAGGTACTGAAAGTAACTGTGGTAGCTCAAGCTCCAGCAAGTCACAGAAAAAACATTTATTTCTCGCTAGCAGACCATGGGAAGAACCAAAGAAATTTGCCCCCAAGAAAGACAGAAAAAAAGGTAAAGAATCTAAGAAAGGCCTTCTTTTGACGATGCGCAATGAATACCGAGAAAACGTGAACCACATCATGAACAAAGGAGATGAAATTTCCGACCTGCTACTCCAAGTTAATCGTTTATGTACAGACGCGTATCAACAGTTCCGCACATCGGCACACAACCTCCATGTTGCTATAGCATCCGCTGTCTCGAACGGAAATGAAGGTAGCCGAGCAAGTAGTGACCCCGAACTTGGACGAGTGCAAGCTGATTCTAGATCCAAGGCAACCCAATCCACCTACGCAGAGTTTGCTCAAAAGGCAGCAAAAGTAGCTGGTTCAATCATCGGTGATGACAATACGGAGGTGTTCCTCGCTTTTTTGAGATACTCCAGATGTCTACGATGTCTCCTGCAAACGAAACGTAGCTTTATGCGCCAAATGTCTTCGATGTTCGAAGAGTTCCGCCAAGCCGAAAAGAAAAGAGCGGTTGCATTGCATGAGGCGTTCGATCGGTACCTCAAGTGGATGGATCAGCATCATGGTGTACTCGGTGTCAACTGCGCGGGTGCCAAGCAAGCCATACAGCAGATTAAGACTCATGAAGACTTCAAAGAGTATATTCATCGGTACGTTCAAAATTTTATACGGGACAACATGCCACAAGAAGTGAGTGATTCGTCAGACCCCGATATTGGAGAGATACTTCAGACCGAGCCGTCTCCGATCAAATCACCCCTCCTGGTTCCGTTGGTGTACCGCTGGGGCCGCCTTGAGAGAAGAACGGGTAGTGTAATGCAACGGTGGGAACCGGTGACCGCTGTTCTTGCGCGAACAGGCGTATTGTATCTATTTAGTGAGACGGAAGATCTAGCGACATGCTCGACCCTATTGTCCTCGCAAGCGTGTCCGCAGCCGGCTCCAGTGTTTCCCGAGGGTGGTGAAGGATATGCTACGGATCCACAGGATCGGTCCGCCGTTGGTGAAAGCACAAACAGAATCGAAGAGCTTGCAAATGATCCTGCGCTGGAACAGGCTAAGAAAGCGCATACTCCCCCGGCATTACTTCTTTACCTTTCTAAAGCAGTGTCTTTGAAATCGCAGGGCCGTTCTTCAGCGAAGTTAATCCTGAACTTTCGGCCTGATGTAGACAAAGCGGCGTTTGAAGTAGGAACCGTATTCTCCAGCATGTTCGTGTTCTCGAACACATCTAAGTACCTACTGCGGGCCAAGTCTAATAGCGCTATGCTTGATTGGATGTATGACATCGAGACTGTTGCAAACCGAGCTGCGGACGATTGCGCTCTTGCTGGTTCTTCATGAATCTTAAACGATCAATGTACAAAATGTAATACCAACAACAGTGTTACGTTTGGTCGTGCCACGCCTATCATTCTCATTCCAGCATTGTACTGGTCGCTACAGTATCCTCAGGGTATAACTGCTTCTCACCGCAGATATTCAGCCTGTGAACTTGGGTGTGAAGGTGATAGCACGTCGTCGATTTGGGTTGTTCCATGCGCTACCAGGCACGCGTCTGTTCGTTGGTGAGCATATTCGGCCAAGCACACAAAGAAATATGAGTGAGCCACTACATGCCCAGAAATGCTCCCCTTGTGTGGGAAAAGAGGGGAGTGAGCTGGAATTGCTGCCTCAAGAACAAATTGAACACTGCAAACAGCAAATCTGTCCAAGGTAAGTCGGTCATGACGGAGATATTGTAGCTCTTGAGACTGTACGGACGAATGATTTCTCACAGCTGGGAGTTGATGGACGATGGGAAGGCCATTGAACGCAAATTTGTGGCGAAAAATTTCCAATGCGCCCTGGATGCCGTCAACAAATACGGCCAAGTGGCGGAAGAAGCTGGGGTAAGTCAACAAGAGAAGCAGTTGTACATTTGTCACCACTTGCCTCCTCTACTCTATTCTATCCTACATGTTCGCAGCATCATCCTGATCTATCGATCTACGGATACAGAAATGTGTCGGTCAAGTTAAGCACCCATGCGCTCGGTGGCTTGACTGACAATGACTTCATTGTTGCTGCCAAACTAGACAGACAACCTGTTACTTATTCTCCCAAATTTCTCCGCGAGAACGATCACATCAAAGCTGGGAGAGAAGAATAAAACACAGCGTTAAAAAAGCGCGATTTTTAATCTATCAGCCCATGCCGCTGCACACTGGAAGACTTGTCATGCATCCATGATTCACTATGCTGGCGTAAGGACCCATTGAGACCTTGTCGAAACCGATGCTAGCTACGATTTCTTTTCCGATTCTTGCTCATTCGCTTCGATAATCTGCGTCGCCTTGTTTTCTGCCTCGGCTTCGTTAAAACTTGCGGACCGAGAAGCGTGTCTTCGGAGTCTTGGCACGCTAGTCTCTAGAATGTCATCTAAAGCTTGTAGTTCCGACGACTTTAGGCGGGGGAGACTTCTAAAAGAAAACAGTTGCAGTGTTCGTTGTAATTGGGGCTTCACCATCTCCCAAATGCTGATGACAAAATCATCTTGCTCGGCTAAGGAGGTATGGTGAACGTCACGGAATTTTTCATCCAGCCCTGATTCTCCTTGAGTATACTTGTTCGTGATAGCTTGCAGTCTCTCAACTCCTTTCCACGCGACTAAGCCAGTTCCCAAGATGCCTACCGATCCTACGGTCACAGCTGCTTCCACCAAATCACTATTAAAGAGAAGAGCGCTACCACAAAGACTAGAAGTCATAGTCAATCCACCAAACAAAGCCCAGGATGTCAACGTAGATCGGTATTCCTGCCTGATGGCATTGACCATGACAACATGCATTTTGAGAGAACGGACCGAGTCATATAGCCTAGTGATCACGTTATCCGCTCTTCTCATTGGAGCCCGGGATACCTCTCTCACTATTTCTTTCCGGGCAGCCTTCAGATCGGAGTTACCATCTTTCCAGTAAGACTGAGTGGAGTCAGTATCATAATTATTGTGCTCCGAGGGAAGACACATTGTATATATCCGAGGCAAATCCTTCCTGGGAATGACCTGCAGTATGCCCAAATGCGGCTATTAGAGACGGCACACAAACGACAATTCCAGCGTATCAGATACCTTGCTCAAGTTCCAACACAATGATCCGTACGCCCGTGCAAAGTCGTGAACAGTCCTAAATTGGTCGACCTGTGTAGAAATGACAAAATGGTTCCTGTCTAATAGCAGCTTGAAACTCGTCACATACTTTGTTCATGATTATATGCAACTTATGGTCCAAACCAACAAGGGAATTGGTCATGCACGCTAGGGTTTCCCCCGTAGTGCCCTGTGATAACAGCGTGAACAACCAGTTGACTAAAAAGCAAAGCAACCCTCGCTCAAGTTGACGTACCGGTTTGTCAGGATCGAAAAACAGCAAGATAACATCCGCTCGTTCAGCAAACCACTGCATCGAAGCCAGCACGTACATACGGAAGGTTTCACTACATCATATCTCGACTCAGCGCACGCACTCGGATAACACCTGGAAAATTGTATCCGCGGTCACGAGGACTAGCATTTGTACTAATTCTGTCATAATAGTCTCCTCCCGATCTAGTAGAGACAGGGCTGTCAATCATTCCTGTAAAAGGCAAGATACTCCTCACTCCAAGAAAATCGAGTAGTCTGCCAACCTAGCACTGGCCGTACCTGGACTATCCACCAGCATGATATCATCCACTTTCAGACCCTTGCGGACCTTGAGATTAACATGATTGATGAGCGATCCTCCGAAGGATCGTAATCCTTCAAATCCTAGCTCTGGATCTCCAACGAGGGCAGGTCCATCTTGATCGACATCCTCTTTACCCGGCACAACGACGCTGAAGCTATCGTCCGTCGGGGCAACTCCAGCTGTCTGCACATCCTTGCCGACCACATAATTGATGAAGGTGGACTTTCCACTACTGTGATTGCCTAGTACAAAGACCATGGGCTTCGGCATCATCTGGTCTGACCTCTTTTCTAAAGGCCCCAAGAACTTGGAATTCAAAGGGCGCAGGACACTCTCATGGAGTTCTTTGGCTTCGTTCACGACATCAGTCGTCGTTTCATCCTCTTGTGACGCCCATTTCCCTAAACCAAAGAATGTCCGTACGGAGCCTGATGATGGGAAAGCTACTCTTTCAAGCCCTGGATAGGAAGAAGGAGCGAATCTGGGGTGTTGGATCCCAGCAATTTGAGAAGCGGCACCGATCTGTCGATAGGCCAACGAACTGGTGCCTCGAACTAATCTACTAGACGAGCACAGCATCATTGTTCGTCCTTGTTCAACTAGGAAAAGACTGGAGACAACAACGAATACAATCAATCAGAAAGGCAGCCAGTTGAGGACTTACTGAAGTGATACTACTCGTTTCATGAAGTTCACAAGTGCAGTGGAATCAGCTTGAGCCTTCAGGCATGTTTAAGTCGAGATCGCATTATGTTTTACACAACCGCAACTTGGTAAATTGTCTAGGTAATGTTCAGATTCATGGTTTTATAAAGCACATTCAGTTTGAAAAGATTCTGCCACGTGGTACATGGTCATGGTGCCATGCCCACTGACAACCACCGACTGAACTAACAGCTGAACAGGATTTCTATGTACTTCTGTATGGATTGACTACTCTTCAGTTTATTACTCACTGTGTTTCGTTTTGTTACACCTTTCCCACAGTCAGGAGGGTCGCTCCTTGCAATTGGATTCCACTCAGTTCTTAGTGAACATTTGAGAATGAACTTGTGTTAGCAAATTTTAGAGTGGACAAAGAGTATTGTAAGCGCAAATTCAATATGAGGTGGTGGTGATTCTCTAGTCAGAAAAGTATGTCACAAAGACGATTTTTTTTTCTTTCAACCGTGTCTGGACACACACACACAAATGTGACAGATAGCCCACCGGCCGGGAAGTTGACCACATCCTCTTAACGAGGAGCGGTAAGCGCCCGTGTTAAGCAGCGACGGGCCCGCTGTTCCTGCAGCCTTGCTGACATGCGCCGTGGGGGAACACAGCAC